>JAMPIV010006050.1:0-261435 GCA_024509875.1 Oreohelix idahoensis
AGAGAACATGAATTTGAGTTAGAGAAATTGAGATTGACAAGTATGAGTAATGTTAATCAGGCATCTAGTGGTAATAATAAACCTTCTACTTACAAGGTTAAGGTTCCACCGTTCAATCAGTCCAGTGACGATATTACATTCTGGCTGGATAGATTTGAACGTTCTTGTCGTACACATAATGTGGATAAATCACAATATGCTAACCAATTAGCAGAAAACTTGAAAGGTGAATCTCTGACTAGGTTATGCCTTGTAGGAGAAGCAGATAAGGATAATTATGATGTCATTAGGGCGGCTTTGATTAAAAAATACCAGCTAAGTGAGGAAGGCTATCGCCTTTTGTTTAAGACGATGGTGCCTGAGACAGGTGTAGAATTCTCAGAATTCATTGCAAAGGCACGTCTCACAGTTGATCGTTGGATTGAGCTTTCCAAAACAGAAAAAACGTATGAAGGACTTATGGATTTGTTGCTCAGAGATAAGATTATGTCATGTGTTAACAAACCATTCCTTGAATTTATACATGAGCGTAAACCCAAATCTCTAAAGGAAATGGAAGAATATTGTTCCCAATATGTCACTGCACACCCCGACGTGACTTTTGGCAACACTAAGATTAAGGAGAGTATGACAGTTGCTTCAGCAACACCATACAATCCCAATTATTCACACAGATTTCAGGGACCTCAAAACAGATTTGATAAAAAAGGTAACCATAATAGTTATCAAAACCAAGGTAACCAATCATTTCAGGGTTCTTCTTCAAAGAACTGGAGACGAGCTGATAGCTCTCGACACAGGGGTGGTCACAATTATAGCAATTTCCATAGAGGAAGTAATTATAGAAACTATCCGAGGTATCCGTCTTGGAGTCAACAAGATCGCAATTACAGAGATACTCGTTATAATGAATATGATAATGGTAACCAAGAGAACTATGACTCAAACCCAAATAGGGGTTACAATAGAGGTAACAATAACTACAGAGGTAATAATAACCGAGGTAGATCTCAAAACAGAAGACATAAACCACATTTTCAGGCAAACTCTGCACAACAAGAGTCTCATGAAGCCTATAAACAGAGTAAAGACAATAATGACGCTAATAATATGGCATGTTCCGCTTTTGATTTTGGGAGAGCATCTCAGTGCCCCCAATGCAAAACATTATTTGAGCCAACCACAGTGTCTACTTTAAGCTGCGGCCATCCTCTTCCTGCTCTTCCTGCATCAGTCGCGCATGATGGAAGAGGTTCTCTTGTCTTACATAGGGGTTTAGTAAATAACAATCCAGTCTCCGTGCTATTTGATTCGGGATGCACTACAATTGGTGTTAGGCAGTCACTCGTAGATCCTTCCCGTGCCACTGGACAAGTAGTCAAATGTGTAACATTTGGCGGCACATTAGAGAAATACTCTACTGCTATCATTAGGATTGCTACTTCTTTCTTTACAGGAGATGTACACGCATGTCTTCTTCCGAATCCGATCGCTGACCTCATCATCGGTCGCATTCATGGAGTCAAAGAATGCACTCCGCAACAAATTTCAGCGTGGGAAAGGCAAAACATGCAGATTGCTAACGCTGTAGTCACTAGAGCTCAGGCTCTTAATATGCCTCAAACTTCATCTACTGAAGATAATGAAGTGCATAACCAAGATGATCCCTTGGTAATTTCTCGTGACTCGTTTATAAAACAGCAAGAAGATGATCCAACTCTGAAGAAATTCTTCATTCTTGCAACTAAAGGTGATCCGAATAAAGACACAAGTCGTAAATCGTGGATTACAAAGAAGAATGGCGTACTTGTACGTATGGTTCAAGACTCCTTACGTCAAGTCATTCTCAAATCCTGGTTCCCAAGAATTTGAGAGTTAAAATTTTGCAGCACGCTCACGACTCTCAGTGTGCTGGACACATGGGTTTTTCCCGTACTAAGTCAAGAGTCCTTGCGGCTTTCTTTTGGCCATTGGTAAACAAGGACATACGGATTTATTGTCGATCTTGTAAAGTATGTCAGGAAGTTAAATCCAAAGGTCCACGGCATGCTGCACCCATTCAGGCGGCGGACATTCCTATTCGGCCGTTTCAAAAAATGGCCATAGACATTATTGGTCCATTTAAGATCAAGTCTGCCAGAGGACATCAGTTTATCTTGACGTGTGTTGATATGTGCACACGTTGGCCAGAGGCTATTCCTCTGAAGAGCATTACTACTGCTGATATTGCAGATGCTCTTTGGCTTATATTTTCTCGTCTGGGGTTCCCCGGAGAGATATTGTCAGACCATGGCACCCAACAAATATCAGATACCATGTCTCAAATAATGTCTACTCTGCAGATAGATAGATCTTTAAGTAGTATCTATCATCCAATGTCTAATGGGATGGTCGAACGCCTTAATAGAACACTTAAAAACTTACTAGGGAAGATAACTGAGGATCATCCTCAAGACTGGGACAGAGTTTTACCTGCGGCCCTCTTCGCTTACAGAGAGGTCCCCAATGAACATACAGGATTTTCCCCCTTTGAACTCGTCTTTGGCGCGCGTCCGCGTGGCCCTATGTCGTTGCTTCATGATCTCATAACAGCTGACAATATTGACGATGACACAAAGTCATCCTACGAATATGTCATCGCGTTGAGACAAAAGATTATCGAAGCATGCAAATTAGCAACTTCTTCTTCTGAATTTGCGAAACAGAAGGCAAGGCAATTTGCCAATAAGAAGAGATGCTTACGACAACTTTGTCCTGGTGACAAAGCATTTGTATTACTACCTTGTAGGGAAAACAGACTACTTATTTCTTGGAAAGGTCCGTACGATATAATATCAAAAATTTCCGATGTCGACTATATTGTCGATATTGATGGGAAGCATAAAACCTTCCACATCAATATGCTTACTGAATTCCATGAACGTCCGGATTATTTGCAACCCATTTTCCAAGCAACGGACAATTCTCCAGTACAACATGGTCATTACTCATCACTGTCCGTGATACAGGATGAGGAAACAAGTTTTTCAGATGTAAATCTTCCTCTTCCAATGATCCCACTTCATTCTAGTGAATCATGGAAGAACGTTACTGTCTCTCCTGATTTGTCTCTAGGAGAACAGCGACAAGTTTCAACTATGTTGCAAACATTTCAGGATGTACTCACTGACATCCCTGGACAAACTCATGTCATTGAACATGACATTGTTCTAACTGACCATACTCCTATTAGGGTTAGACCTTATCCTATACCTATACATTTTCAAGCACAGGTCGAGAAAGAGTTGGATGAGATGATAGATTTGAAAATAATCGAACCATCCACCTCTGCATATTCTTCGCCGATGGTTATTGTTCGGAAAAAAGACAATAACATACGTCTTTGCGTTGACTATCGCAAATTGAATCAAGTAACGAAGTTCGATGCCGAACCTATGCCTTTACTGGAAGAGCTACTTACTCGACTCTCCAAATCTCATTTTTTCACTAAACTTGATTTGTCTAAAGGATATTGGCAAGTTCCTTTATCTGAACGCGCCAAACCTCTCACGGCTTTTTCAACACCTAGAGGTTTGTTCCAATGGAATTTTATGCCTTTCGGTCTTATGAACGCACCAGCTACATTCGTACGCATGATGCGCCGAATCCTATCTTATCGGTCAGATGTCATTGCATATCTAGACGACATCTGTCTTTTCAGCAATACTTGGGAAGATCACTATTCAGGGTTAGATGAATTGCTGTCTACTTTGCGCGAGCACAACCTGACAGCGAAACCCTCTAAAGCCTATATTGGTTTTAGTGAAATTTCTTTCCTAGGCCACCGAGTTGGTCATGGTTTCCTAAAGACAGAGGACCATAATACTAGTAAGATACTTAACATCTCTATCCCTAAGACTAAAAAACAGGTGAGAAGTCTGTTAGGTCTTATTCAATTTTATGGCAGATTCATTCAGAATCTATCCTCTATCATGGCACCTCTTTCTACACTTCTAAAGAAAGGTTCGCCTAATATGGTCCACTGGTCTCAGGAATGCCAATGCTCTTTGGATAAGATTAAAACATTGTTTTTAACACCACCTATTTTAGTGTTACCTACTAAAGATAAGACATTTGTTCTCCGTAGTGATGCTTCATCCACTGGGATTGGAGCGGCACTAATGCAAGAGTACTCTGGAACTCTGCATCCTGTAATGTATATTTCCAGAAAACTTAATGCGGCAGAAAGGAATTATTCGGTTTTAGACCGTGAGCTATTAGCTATGGTTTGGTCGATCCTCAAACTACAGAGATTCCTTCTAGGCGCACATTTCATAGTAGAAACCGACCAAAAAGCTCTTACTGCTATACAGAGTAAGAATGTGAAGAGCTCGAGGTCTACTCGATATGCAATTGCTCTTCAACCTTTTCATTTCTCTGTGCGAGCTATTCGTGGATCAGATAATGGGATGGCAGACATTCTGTCAAGATGCCCACATGATTCCACATAACTATTAGGTCTTAGACTTCT
The DNA here is from genome assembly GCA_024509875.1 of Oreohelix idahoensis. Lineage (NCBI taxonomy): Eukaryota > Metazoa > Mollusca > Gastropoda > Stylommatophora > Oreohelicidae > Oreohelix > Oreohelix idahoensis. Next base: position 4,511 of record JAMPIV010006050.1, read on the forward strand.
TGATATGTCTAGTTTATAATAGTTCCTTTCTATATAAAGATAGATACACATTTTAATTTAATAATATAATGATTGTATCACTACTTAGCGGTTCATTGATGTTTATTCACCGCTGTGCTTTGATGATTTTTCTTCATAAATCATAAATTTAAGATATCTAATACGAAATTATGGTATGAAATTTTTTAGGCATTGTGTAATTGCCAGAATTGTATTATACTTTGATGACACCTTCCTGGAAAAATTTACTTGTAGAGAAATAATTTCTCAGTTTATGAGATACATTCTCACCAGTCGCTCCATAAGTCGAATTAGCCTCATATTAGGCGTTATATTTATTCCTGATATTTTCATCTGCGCATTATTCATGCGTTGTGAGCCTATTGTACGTTGCTCCTAGATGTATTTCAAAAAAAAAAGGTTCCATTTTTTTCCCCCGGGAGGTGTGGTAAGAATGTTACGTGCAGTCTTTGATATCTTACAATATAATACATTTGTATGCTTGTTATGTTCGCAAATATTTTGTAAACAAAATAGATACTTTTTAGTGCTTAAGGAAAAGTCATTATTGAGTTTCTTCCCTTGAAAGGAGTTTCGTCACTTTCGATCGAACTCCGCGGATGAATCCAGTTTTACTGCGATTTATTCTTTGTTTGGGTAGAAATAGGTTGTTCTTGCTTCAGTGTATCTATGGCCTGAATTTATGTGTATTGTTTGTCTGGGTAGGACGAGTCTGTCTTATATCTGAATATCTTTGCATGTCTAAGTCGAACTATATGGTCTTTTGTCTCTAGAAAGGTCAAAGGGCTGTTCGGCGGATGTGTCGCTAGAGAGGTGCGATTTGGCTTCGCCCTGATGGGGCTGTGATTCTTCTGTGTCGGCTTGTCGCCGGAAAAAGTGATCTCAGTATTTATGGGGAAAGTGATGGACGTTTAGACCTATCCTGTATGCTTTACCCCAGTGTTTATTCTTATTGCCAAGGGATGGCAGAATCATATTTCTGATACCAAGGTAACAAAAAGCACTTCGTATGAACTCTTGCTAAGCCACCGTTTCTCGATAGACACGATTTGTACGTCTGAGGGAATACTTAACAAGAGGAAGATGGCATTTATTTCTAGCAGCACTATATCTTGTATGATGAAATCAACCGTATCATGATAGAATCTACAGAGCTATGAGAACATTTAATGAATGACTAACTTTAATACAGATTCATTATTTGTATCCAAACGTGAGTGACAGCTCACGAGAGAAGCCATCTTGTATCCAAATATTTTGTGACTTTCAAGAAGAGAAAGGGTTGTCCCGTATTATCGCTTGATGAGTCCAGAGATCACTGCTACACATGAGAACCCATTATTAGCGGTTCAATATGATTATATGAAAAAATATGTGCTGAACATTATTTACAGGAATCTTCGCTAGACGAGGTTAGGTCTAGAAGCCATCTTGAATGTTGTTTATAATCTGACGTGCATTGTCAGTAAACTCAGAGGATATATATATATGGGCAATACTGAGGGGTTGTCTACTGACAGTCCATTATGCTATTATTCTACATGAGTGCCCATGTATCATTGCAAGACCATTTATCCACTGTACCATGATGTATTATGCCAACCTGTGATTTGTCACTATCTGTGCTGTCGAGTGTGTACGTCCAATTAAACTGTAGCAAAGGTACACAGTCGTTGGTGTCGATGACTTCCAGCCATACATCAGTGAAAGAAAAAGACCAATTGTCAACACTACGAACTCTTCTTATCATTCGCGTATTACACTCTCACTTCATGCTTACACACCCCTGCGTAGGTCGAGTTGACATTCCATACTCAAACCACAAGCAACACAACAACACAGCATTTAACTCTGGTGATGGGCTAGTGAGCTTGTATTTATCAACTGATGAGCAAAAAGAGAGTTTAATAGTCTCCTTCCATACTGTTTTGACCTGCTGCCAATAGTCTTCTGTATTCTCTACATCTTCCAGCTGTTGGAGCACTTGGAATTTGTTGGATACTGTGACCGCAAATTTGTCTCTTGTTTCTTGATTTCTTAGCTGTCCTACATTAAACTGTTGTCTATAATTTTGCATTGTTGCATATCTCTTGAGTTTCATTTTTACTTTGGCTATCAGAAGATGGTGATCTGATGCCACATCTGCTCCTCTATATACCTTTACATCCTGCAATGGTGATCTAAACTTCTTGTTTATGCATATATGATCAATCTGATTTTTTTGTTCTATGGTCTGGTGATATCCATGTTGCCTTGTGTATTCTCTTATGTGGAAACATGCTTCCTCCTATAGCCAGTTGATATGAAGCACAGAAGTTTGCGAATAGCTCTCCATTTTCATTCATTACTCCTAGCCCATGTTTTCCCATGACTTCTTCGAATCCAGTGTTGACTGTACCTATCTTTGCATTCATGTCACCCATCAAAATTGTGATGTCTCTTCTTTTTACTTTATCCATAATTTCCTGTAGTTTAGTATAAAATGCTTCTTTCACAGACTCTTCTTTGTCATTAGTTGGTGCATAACATTGGATGACATTTACATGAATTTTCTTTTTAGCTGTTTTGAAAGAAGCTGTTATTTTTCTGGGTCCAACAGCTTCCCATTCAATGAGTGCTTTCTGTGCTTCTTTAGATAACATAAGAGCTACCCCTTTACTGTGGTGTGAACTTTCGTCTTCATGTCCTGAGGACAGCACCAATTCACCTGTGATGAGTTTCTTCCTGTCTACCCCCTTCCACTTTGTTTCACACATTCCCAGAACCTAGATTTTGTATTCCCTCATTTCTGCTGCTACTTGCGCCACTTTCCCTTGTTCGTTTAATGTCCGAACATTCCAGGTGCCAAATCTGGAAGTTCTCCTAGAAGAAAGAAGGTTAGTCAGCGACACAGACTCCTTTCGGCTTTCTCTGTGTTGCATCATACGCCTCCCCGCGAGAGGACCTTCCCCTGTCTTGGATGGCTGTGTTTTATTTTCTTTATTTGACTTGTCCATATTTGTTGAAGTTTTTTGTGGTTTAAATTTTTTTACAGGATGGTGTAACCAGCCCCATGCCCAACCCTCCTTAGTCGCTTTTTACGACATGCTTGGTAGGGGACAGTGTTACTATTCTTTGCTCCCCTTTCGGGCCCCGGTAACACACGGGTGACGCTATTGAATACTGGACAAAAATTTTTTATACTGTTTTTGACACGCACGTACCAGCTAAGGAAATTCGCGTCAAACGACAATTAAAATCTCCGTGGATCACGCAGGAAGTGTTGGAGGCTATGAGGCAGAGAGATCAAGCGCACAAAAATAAGGACCTCAACACATACAGGGTACACAGGAACAAAGTTCAATATTTAATTCGGAAAGAAAAGAAAAATCATTTTAGAAATATGGTTCAGAACAAATCAAATAGTAAGGAAATATGGAAGGCAATTAACACCTTAGCGAAAAAACGTAATGCACCAGACTCATTCTCTTCCAACACTTCATTTACTTGCACCGACTTCAGCAATCACTTTCAAGCAGAAATAAACAGTCTGAAATCCACAATACCACCTTCCTCTAGTGACTTAGACAAACTTTCAGCATTCTGTAAGAACAAATGTACAAACTCAGTTCCACCCGACATTCCTTTTATGACAGTTAATGAAGTGTATAACTATCTTATTGGCCTTAAGGATAATAGCTCATCAGGTCTTGAGGGAATTAGTAATCGAATACTGCGTTACGCCGCACCAGCTATTAGTGATTCACTAACTTTTATATATAATCAATGTATTGCTAAAAGTTATTTTCCTTCGGCCTTTAAGATTGCCAAAGTATATCCTCTCTTCAAACCTGGCTCGTCAGATAACAGTAATCTTGGTAACTATAGACCAATTTCTCTTTTATCATCGCTTTCTAAACCACTAGAAAAACACATACATAAAGCAACACTACATTACCTAGTTAGCAATGACTTGCTAATTGACAGTCAGTCAGGGTTTTGACAAAAGCATTCATGCCACACAGCTCTAACTAAGATGATAGACAACTTGCACCTAAACATAAATAATGATAACATATGTGGAGCAATCTTTGTAGACTTTAGGAAAGCATTTCATATGTTAGATCACGCTGTTTTAATAAGAAAATTAGAAACAATGAAAGTTAACTTTAAACTAGTGACATTACTTAAATCATTCCTGTCCGACAGACAGCAAGTAGTGTGGTACAATAACTCCTTGTCAAGCCCAGCCATTATTGACACCGGTGTTCCTCAGGGTTCTATTCTCGGCCCTCTACTTTTTTCCATTTACATAAATGACCTTCCACTACACATCGAGCACTCATCCTGCGACCTATTTGCCGATGACTGTACCATTTATACTCGTACTAGTGATAAAAGTTGCAACCCGCTAGAAATATTATTACAAAGCGACACAGACAATCTTATTAGGTGGAGCAATGAAAACTGCATGCAAATAAATATAACTAAAACAAAATGTATGATAATATCAACTAGACAAAAATTACAAAACTCGCCGAAAACAACACTTCAGCTCTACATTGGAACCTCTTTAATTGAAAATGTAAATGAATATAAAACACTAAGACTCATAATTGACCAACATTTATGTTGGAATTCGCATGTACAAGCACTGACCAAACAAACGGCACAAAAAGTTTACCAGTTAGCTAAAATCAAACATTTCCTAGATGAGGAGACACGAAAAATGTTCTATACATTCCAGATACAAACACATCTAGACTATTGTTCCACAATTTGGGATGGCTGCACCATGTCCAACACTAAAAGACTCTATTCATTACAAAAACGTGCAGTGCGCCTAATTTCAGACAAAAACCTCACACAGTGTGTAGACGCATATACATATCTTAACATATTACCACTAAGAAAGCGCCTTCTCTTCAACAAAGCCAAATTTATTCACAAAATCTTGTCACAGAATGCTCCAACGTATCTGTGGCCTATTTTCAAATATAGCGGAAGACGCAGTCAACGCTTAAATAAATTACACATGCCCAAGCCTAGGCTCGACTTATTCAAGAAAAGTTTAGCTTTTTCTGCTGCTCATCTGTGGAATACTCTTCCACACGACTTAAAAAATACTCTTAGTGAATATTCATTCAATCACAGACTTTTCAAATACATCATGAGTGCAGATTATATGCCACCCTAATTTCGTTATGTTCTTAAATAATTACATAACATCATATGTAGGTTTTAAAGTTAATTTTGTCCTGTTTAGTATAAATTATGATACGCATCTGTAAATCTGTGTAGCTGTTATTGTACTGTTACAATGTTGGGATTTTATTTTATTGTACTTTTTTGTTATTTTATTATTTAAGTAATATTTAGGATACGTGTGAGAATAAATGGATTCAGTATGGAAGATGAGAGAAAGGAAGGACAGAATGTTAGACGGGCCTGCGTGCCCAATTCTAAACCCTTTGAAAATAAAGTTCATTCGTTCGTTCGTTCGTTCGCTCTCTCTGGCTAACCTCTACACACCAAGGTAGAAGAGGTTTGTTTGTTTGGTTTTAAGGACCATCTGGTTGTTGGTTGTTCGTCCATCACGGGTGATGAAGACCACTCTGTTCATCCAATTATTTAAGAATATGTTAGGTTAGTCTATGGGTACGAAGGTGACTGAAGAGCCCGATGCGGGCCTGGAAAGATCTTGGACAGTGTGGGCAGGGAATGTTTGCTTCATGTGAAGGTTTTATTTCACGGTCCTTTCTAGCTTGTCTCCGCTGTTCCGCTGCTGCTCTTCTGGATGATTCGCATGCTGCTGCACCTTTACGAAGAGATGTGCGCCAAGCAGTTCGGTCTTGCGCAGCAGCTTCCCATGTGTCTGGGTTTATGTCAAAGGTTTTCAATGACGTCTTTAACGTGTCTTTGAAGCGCTTCTTTTGGCCACCATGGGAGCGTTTACCCTTCTGCATCTCACCATAAAAGAGTATCTTTGGCAGTCGATGGTCTGGCATGCGGACTACATGACCTGCCCAGCGAATTTGTGACTGCATCAGAATAGTATCAATACTAGGGATACCAGCTCTGTCAAGAACGGCGGTATCCGGGATCTTGTCTTGCCATTTGATGCTCATTATCTTCCTGAGAAAGACTGTATGGAAGTGGTTTAGCTTCTTTACGTGGCGCCTGTATACAGTCCATGTTTCACATGCATATAGCAGCACTGGAAGCACCGCAGCTCTGTACACCTTCAGCTTTGTCTGTAGACTAATGCCACTTCGATGCCAAACGTTGGTGTATAGTCTGCCAAAATGTGCTGCTGGCTTTGGAGATCCTGGTGTTCACCTCATCATCAATGACAATGTTCTGGGATAGTGTGCTACCAAGGTATGTGAATCTGTTCACAACATTCAGTTTCTCACCATTAACCTTGATGACTGGCTCAGTATAAACTGTGCCAGGAGCTGGTTGGTACATGATTTCTGTTTTCTTCGTGTTGATGGTAAGCCCAAAGTTGGCGCAGGCTTCGGAGAATCTATCCACACTATGCTGCAGATCAGCCTCTGAGCCAGCATTGAGGGCACAATCATCAGCAAACAGAAGATCTCTGATGGTGTGTGATTTGACCTTGGTTTTTGCTTGAAGCCTCCTAAGGTTAAACAATTTTCCATCAATACGATAACTAATGTCGATTCCTGTGTCCCCGTCTCTAAAAGCATCAGTCAGCATAGCAGAAAACATGATACTGAACAGAGTCGGTGCAAGTACGCACCCTTGTTTAACTCCATTTGAGACGGGGAAGGCTCTGATAGCTCACCGTTTTCCTGAACTCTAGCCTGCATTCCATCATGCAGTTGCTGCACTATTGTGATAAATTTCTTTGGGCAGCCGTATTTTGCCATGATCTTCCATAGACCCTCTCTACTGACCGTGTCGAACGCCTTTGTCAAGTCGATGAAAGCTGTGTACAGGTCACAGTGCTGTTCTTGGCATTTTTCTTGTAGCTGTCTTGCAGCGAACACCATATCTGTGGTTCCACGTTCTTTCCGGAATCCACACTGACTTTCAGGTAAAAGACCTTTGTCAAGATGAGCCGTAAGGCGATTCAAAAGGATTCTGGCGAATATCTTCCCAGCGATTGATAAAAGAGAGATGCCTCGATGATTGTTGCAGTCTTGGCGATTACCTTTACGTTTATATAGATGTATAATTGAGGCATCTTTGAGATCGTGTGGGATGGTTTCACTCTGCCACATTTGCTGGAAGATCCTATGAAGTTTCTCTATCAGAACTGCACCGCCATCTTTATAAACCTCAACAGGAATTGAATCGGAGCCAGGGGCCTTTCCACTACACAGTTGACGAATCGCTTTTTTAGTTTCCTCCAGAGTTGGTACATCATCTAATGCTTCATTTATAGGAATTTGGGGCAGGCGGATGATGGCTTCGTCGTTAATAGATGATGGCTGGTTCAAGATATTATTAAAATGTTCAGCCCAGCGTTGGAGCATTTTTTCCTTGTCTGTAATTAGTGTTTTTCCATCTGCATTAAGGAGGGGAAATGATCCTGATGATGTTGGACCATAGACCGCTTTGAGTGCAAGGTAAAAGTTTTTCAAGTCATGGCTGTCAGCAAAGCCTTGGAGCTCATCTGCTTTATTACTCAGCCATGAATCCCGCATCTGGCGTAGTTTATGTTGGACGATTCTACGCATGTTGTTGAAAGCGTCTTTTTTGGATGTAGATTTTGGATCATTTAAATATGCTTTATGGAGATGGTGTTTCTCAGCCAACATCTGCTTTATATCATCTGAGTTCTCATCAAACCAGTCATTTTGTTTCTTGATGGAAGGACCCAGGACCTCTGTAGCAGTGTTGTAGATCTGCTCACTTAGGGCTGCCCAATTTGTTTCCACACTTTGGCCGTCTAACGAGATAGATTTGAGACGGTCTTCTAAGGTGTCAGTAAATGACTGTTTGATTTTTGTCTTCTTTAGTTTGGTGACATCCAGCCTCTTTTGAGTTTTCTTCCCCTGAGGACGCCTGGCTGGTTGGATACGAATTTTAAGTTTAGATACAATGAGGCGATGATCAGTCCAGCATTCGGCACCACACATCGACTTGGTCACCCGGACATCTTGCCTGTCCTTCTTCCTAACAATTACATAGTCAATTAGGTGCCAATGCTTTGAGCGAGGGTGCATCCAGGAGGTCCTGTTGCGGGTAGGAAGTCGAAAAATGGTGTTGGTGACAAGGAGGTCATGTTCTGCGCAAGTCTGGAGGAGACGAATTCCATTACTGTTACAGCGACCCACGCCATACCTACCAATAGTGCCATTCCAGGAGATGTTATCTGAGCCTACTCTTGCATTAAAGTCACCAAGAATGATGAGCTTATCTGCTTTAGGAACTGATGCAATGACTGCATGTAGTTCTTCGTAAAACTTATCCTTGACATCATCCTGGTTTGTCATAGTTGGTGCATACGCGCTAATGATGGTGGCATGTTTTCTTCCATTGAACAGAGGGATCTTGACTGTCATGAGTCGGTCATTTATTCCCTTTGGGGCCCCCGCTAACTTGCTGACAATTGCTGTTTTGATTGCAAATCCAACCCCTGCTTCTCGTCTTTCTTCAGTTCCTCTTCCGCTCCAAAAGAATGTATAACCTGCACCCTTTTCGCAAAGTTGGCCCTCGCCTGCAAGTCGAGTTTCACTCAGTGCTGCTATGTCAATGTTGTACCTGGCCAGTTCTCTCCCAATCAGGGCAGTTCGTCTCTCAGGTCTGTTTGCGTTAAAGTCTTTGTCAAGTAAAGTGCGCACATTCCATGCGCCTAGAATGAGGGGGAAAAATCTGTCCTTTCTTTTTCTTATATGTCGACCGCCGAAGTAGGGTACCCACCAACCGCGGTAAGCTGGTTAGGTAATGGTGAAGCAGGCAATGTTTAGGGCACCTTTTCTAGCCCCTTCCTCATGCCATGGAGGTGAGCAGTGCTTTCCTAAAGAGGGCTGCTCAGACACTCAGGGGGCTGCCGAATCCCACTGCTGCTCCGATCAGTGGAAGACGACCATATGGCCTGAGCCGCCTGTGTGTAGGTCTGCGACTACGACTGCCAGCGTACCCACGCCTGCCGCTTCGCCGCTCGCCCATCGCCACAGGACTTGTTGTGAGTGGATGGATGAATGGATGAATGGATGAAAGAGTGACTTGCGCGGTGATTTGGATTAAAGTGAGGAAGAGTTGCGCAATTCGTCGACCTCACTCTCTCGCCTGGGTCCATCTCAATCCAGTGGCAAGACAAGTCAAGACGACTGGAGATGAAGTCAGGTGCAGTGGATGACCAGGGCTTTCTACGTGCCTCGCCGTGCTCCTTACGCTCCACAGCGCGTTGCTGGTAATCGCCGTCATGCCCGTTGAACCAACAGGTGGTTTCTTCCGCGCAGTCTATCGAATCCAGTCTTCGCATGCATGGGTAGGCAGACCCTAACTCACCGAAGGTTTATAACCATTCGGCTACCCTCACCTAGTTTAGCCAGCCTGTCAAAGCCGTTGTCCGGGGGTGGCCGCTGTCGCATGCTGACAGCTACGAGGAGCCACAGGTGAGAGCTGGATGCCAGGTTTGGACCAAAGGTGGCTGAGCTGCCCTGAAAAGGGCATGACAGCTCCTTCACCAGAGGTACTACCAATACCTGACTTCCCAACACCCCCAAGGACCATCTACATTGTACACGGAAAACTCCATCAGTGCTGCGATCTCCTCCTTTAGCTCACAAGGAGAATCTCGGCACAGTGCACGAACTCCAAAGCATCGGCGCGCATCCCAATGTGTGTATACAGAAACCACACATTCTATAAATATGTTTGTATCGGGTAGGTTTTCTTAATTGTGTAAACTCTAGCACGGCAGTGGCCGTATGGCCTTCTTGTTATGATTTTCAACTGCCGAGTTATTTTAACGTGCAAAAGGTGTACACGGGACCTACTATTTTTCGCTCTTATCCAAGAAGGCTAGGCATCCGATCTCACTACTCAGAGAATCAGGGGGAAGTAAGACGTTATTAGTACAAAGTGGTTCTGGAAAAATTCCATCAAGAATATTCCATGTACTGGGAACCGACCCCAGTGTCTTTAGAATTAGATGTGGACGCCATGTCTCTTAGCCTCTCTGGTCCCCGGGATAGGAGAGATCCGACCAAGTAAGAAAATGTCTTTAAAGGTTTGTCCAAGTGCGCTATTTGGCGCCGATGGAACATTTCGGTGTGTACATCTGCGACTACAACTTACAAAGGAGAAGTCTTATTATTATTGAAAGTGGGAGAGCAAATAAGTATTCACATCTTTACATGCGCATCAAACTCAATATTATTTAATGTATTTTTATCTAAACATAGTAAACCACAATTTTTTTAACAATTTAAGAAATGTATTGATAAAAATAAGAGACTCTTTTTTGCCTTACATAAATTTGTTTAATGAGTTGATCAAAAATAAATACAAAATGAAAATCTGTTATTTAGTTTGATATTTTATTAATATTTAAATTGTTCCCCTTTAAAATTAATTTGGATGCCTTCCCCTAACTTCTTAATTTCTGCTGCTGCTTTCAAAGTATCACAAGGTTAAGTTCTTTTTTTTTTCACTTATTTCCGAGATTGGACATGACGTCAAAACCTGACAAGAGATGTGATCTCTCGGTTATAAGTCGTGTATATTGCTTACATTTGTATAATATTTTTACTGTTGGATTGTTATCTCTGTCCTTTTCTTTTTAAATTTAGTGGGTGGGGGGAGGGCACTTTTATTAGGCATGAAAAGGTTTATTTCTGTGAACGACGGCTAGCTGCGTGTTTGGTGACGACACGTCGTAAGTTTATTCGGGTGTTACTGCTTTTTCAATCCATATACATTTTTTTTTCTAAGCGTAATAATTTTACCTCTAAATCTATTACTGCCAGTGTGCCGACGTGTCGTTAAAAGTACTACTAGCTGAAATGAAGATCTATGTGTATTTTTCGTTTCCTTTTGTGTCTACCGATACTGTGGTCTTCCTTAACTCCAGCTGATTTATGACTTAATCAATGACGATTTGACGTATGGAGTCTAAAATAACAATAAGTAATTCTGCTAATAAATTGTTTAATGTTTGACTGTTTTGATTTATTTATTATGTCAGTGATAAACTGTCTATCTTGTTCTAAGGTTTATATTCGTTGTTGGTTTATTACTTTATTTTTCTACCCGTAGTTTTATAACTGTAATATCTGTAGTCAGTTGTTAAAGTTGGGGTTTGATGTGTAGTTTGTGCTTACCTGACAGCGTATATATTGTCAATTTATTTATTGTCTTAGTTAAAGGTGTAAACAATCATTCTCATACCACTATGACATACATCAATAATTTCACAAAACATATCTGAAAGCGTAGCAATTCTTCTCCAGTCAGACCATCAGTAGTTCTGTCAGTATTACTAATCTATCCAAGTTAGATCGTCTGTAGTTCCGTCAACATTACAAATCTGTTCCAGTTATCTCGTCCAATCTGTAGTTCTGTCAACAATACAAATCTGTCCCAGTTAGCTCAGCTCATCTGTAGTTCTGTTAAGATTGTGATGAATCATTTGTGCACTTTTATAACTTTCATCCTCTCCCACAGAATCACTTCTTTTCTTCATTTTCCTCACCGATCGTCCTGTGGTTTGACATATTTTATGCACCTACATTCAGCTATAGCTGCTCCCAGACTTGTGTACGTTTTGCCCTGTGAATCGTCGTAAGCTACGTAGGCAGGTCAGCGAATAATTTATCACCTCAGTTCTCTAGCTACCTTTAATAAAGTTGATCTTTATTGACACAAGGTAATAGCGCAGGATCGATGAAAAGAAAGCCATATTGTCTGTCTGAGAAATGCGTCTTAGGGATTTATGCAAACACAGGTGATGAGCCATAATCGTTTCCGCTGGAACATCTTTGTATCAATATTACCGATAATTTGTTTGGGGAGACAATATAGTGGGAAAGCATCTACTTGGGAGATAAGATCACACATTTATTAGTGAGTTTGCATAAAGATGTAATCCGAAGTATTACTGCCTTATTAGAAAGATGTCACGCGTTGGAATTTTAAAATTTGATATTTCAAAACACTCGGGGTATATTATGATTTAACACCCCGACCCATTCATTCTAAAGAGTTTACCATTGGCTTAATGTGAGAACCGAAATAGACGTTGACTTTTATTCGCAAATTTGTCGGTAGTACAATGTGGGATGTGAATTGAGAAATATGAATATAATCTATCAAAATCGGAGTCACAAACCAGACTGCATCGCCACGTCAAGCTATCTATTCACCTAAGCCAGAGAGACGATCGGACAAAGGATTCCAAAATTATAAGTGACAGATCGAAGTATTTGGGCAACTTTGAAATCCGCATTTTTAAATACAAGACTGGAAACATAAAGGACCAGGACAGAGTATTTGGGCAACTTTGAAACTTAAAAGTAAAGCCCCATTTTTAAATACAAAGAGTAGAAACCTAAGGAATCAAAACGATCGTCATAAAAGGAATACTAAAATTTCCCAAACCAAGTGATTCGTAAGCATCAACATGTTGTGTCCATTCTAACTGTGCCAGGAGATTGTGTTCTCAAAAATTACTTTGGGGTAAGTGTAAACATTTACTTTAATATGTGAATTTGACATTTTTTCCTTGCTAATTGGTGTTACGACTGGAATTCTTCAGGATGTGTGGCCATTTTTATATTAAAGAGTTCATCGTGCTATGTTATCGAATGCACTAGGGTTTGATCATGCAGGACACGAAACTGGCAGAATAACTCAAGTGGCCGGGAAGTAGGTCCACAATGCACATGTAGTACATATTTATTATGTTTTCTTCACAATACAATAGCAATAGAGAATCTGCATAATCTGTCTCCTCATAAATATGGACAGTCCATAAGGCATTAAGAATGCATGTTGAAATAATACATATTCGTCTTCTCTATTCAGTTATGGCCGTTCTGACTAAGAGGTGTGTGTCATTCACGGAAACCCAAGTAATGCGAACCAGAAACGTGAATTTATGTTTCTTCTTGTATAAATTACTTCTCTGTGAAGTGCAGAACTTCTTATAAGCTCAGAACCATCTTTAACTATCGTTGAAACAACTGGCGTCCTTAAAAAATATAATGATGCCACGTAAAGCTACTTAATTTCTTCACAATTCCGGGAGCTCGAATAATACGTCTAGCTTGGACGAATGAAACATTTGAAAGGCCCAGAATATTAGTCGTTAGAAGAAATTAGCGCAAACGCGTTACGTCACTGACAACCGGTGATGTATACAAATATATTGTATACAAATATACAAATACAAGTTAAAGATCGTGCAAAACATGTTTTTACCACAAACAGACAAATCTCCTTTGTGGTGGATTTGATGTTAAGAAATGTTGTTGTTATGTACTCTTAGTGTACTGAATGAGGTCAGCTGTGAAGGTCCCTGAATAATAAATGTTATGGTAAGTTACCGGGTACCTTTCTGCTACCACCTTTATGATCTCACTCAGACTTAGTTTTTGACTAGAATGTATGATGATGATGACTAAGTTTGCTGTCTAGGGTTATGAATAAGTAGTGTAATGTTGCATTAACCAACTAAACATATAAACAAGTATTTTATTATCCAGCACACACAACAATACTTCAACAATCACATACACACTACACTTTAAAAGACTATCTTAAGTAAGTCAGTGGTTGAATTTTGTGTAACGTTAATAATTTTTTTCCAATTTATTATCCTGACTCTATTTTGTTTGAATCAGGATTGACAATCAAAAGTGAAATCAATGGAATTATTTACAATAATCAATTTATACAATGGATCTTCTGTCCATAATACAAGTATTAATATAATAAAAGTGTGTAGGTGTAGTTTTCTAAATATGATAATACTGGTATATGTATAATGGTAGGTTGTTGGTTATCAACACTCCCTATCGTTTATTTTTTTTTTCATTTTGTCACAGGTGGAATTTTTTGGTTTGATAATGTCAGTTTTTATTTTTAATAACTGAGGTTTATAGAGGTTGAGACTCTCGGTGCCGAACGGGCCCTTAACTTCAAAGGAGAACCCTGGTACGTCTTTTCCTAGGCTCGATGGACCATCTGGTTCACTTCATCGAAAGCAATGGCATCCAGTACGTGCCAGAATTATGCAACAGAGTCAGGAATCAATCAGTTCCCACGAGCCTGGTTTTATGTGACTGTCAGGGCCACAAAAACCCCTGAAATAAGAAAGGTATGCATCCTTCTTTATAACAAGCATACAATAATATTCCACAATTAATTACAGGTACAGTACAAACAAACGCATAGGGTCAGCTCTTTATGACAACCTATTGTACCATTATATTTGAAGTGACAATGTATACCAGTATTCCTCTCCCCTAGTAGTTACAACGCCTCTGCAATTCCAACAGTAATCTTTTTCCATACAATAGGATAGGTGTTATGCTCCTTGATGACAATCATATTGTTAGCGTCTTTTTTTTTATATTTGAAAGTGGGTTTGTTGAATCTGTCTACTTTTGACATAACGCGAATGGATTCAATTTTCTGAACAATGTAGTTATAAGTCAACTTGAACTTCCAACCAGGGGCACATCAACTAATGCCAAGACGGTATATAGTTCATTCAATTTATTTGACATCATACGGTTGACTAGACGAACATTTAATTCTGACGACGGACGGTTGACTTTCCACCAGACAGCACACAACGTAAGTTTCATATTTAAAATTACAGTTAATTCGTTCCGTAAGATAATCTCTTAGGTAACGTCAGACTAGTTATACAGTGTTCATAACATGGCATCCAAGTAAACAAATGAGGCAGTTATATACGATAGGTCAATCTTCCACTGTCCTATGACCTTGGCAATGACGGAGAACCTTGTCAGGTCTTCTATATCATATAATGTTCCGATACTTCGTATCTCCTTTTAGTACTGGCCTCTTACTTCAATCAATGTGAAATAACAATAATACAATTTCCTGCCAACGACCTTCGTGGCATCATACCTTAGATATAGCAAATACTTGAGTCACCTCTGCTTTGCGTGGTACGTATTCGTAACGGCCGAATACTGATTCATATCATAAAAATATACCAAGCCAATCCTGGATAATCCTAACGTCGGAATCCGTCGGCTTTAAAATTCACATAATAATTTCAAGTAGGACTCCATTTTGAACCAATACGTCATTGGTACAACTAGACGTCTACATGAGAACGAAATACATTATTATCTAAATCATACTTGCTTCTCTTCCCAAGAAAAATCACCAGAATACTGTTGACCCAAATCCTCATCTTCTTAACAGACGGACGGTCATATAAAGAATAAAATATATCGCAACACGAGTTCGAACGCCACAAATCAATGGACTGATTCTTGGGCACTAAACTTCTCAACCCCAGCTATGACGTAGACTGGTCTTTGGCAACACATGCGGGCGGGGTAACCCAATACTCGCATAAGTGCACAATCGTGCGCTACGAAAATCAAACTCACCAATACTACTTACTATCCTGTAAGTCGGTGCGTAAAGTTTATTACAGAGGTAGGACCACATATTAAAAAATATGAGACTACCCTCATCTGTAAACGACTGTAAAGGCCTACGAAAAAGGCTCTACAGATTCCTTACCAATCCCCCCCCCCCCCAAAAATTAATTATATTAAATTTTTTCTTTACTACTCGAAACTAGAGGTGATTCAAGTGTACATTATCATATAATATTAATATAGCATGACATAGAATCATCAAACATAAATATGAAATTTAAGTTAACTCAAATAAACAAAAGGTATGCACAAAAGCATACATCCACAATTTACCACCTTTGGTACAATGTGGTAAATGAAATAAAATCACATATAGAAATAATAAATTAAACCGAATAGAAACGCAAAATGAAAAGAAATGTAAAAACCAATGAATAAACCGAAAAGTGATGGATATGTCTTAAAAATGACAAGTGAAAAAAAAAAAATGAAAGAATACAATTTAAACACGTGTAGAGATCAACACCCTTAACTGTGTCTAAAAGTTACTTTGTGGTACTAATAAAAGTGCAAATGTTAAATCACTGTCCTTACCGAGGGATAAATATTAAATGTTTACCATTAAATATTTCATAGTGATCCAAATTAATTCTTATACTCATTAACTAAGTATCAACGGTTACTAATCTACCGAATTATTTATTTAAAAAAAACAAATTAACAATGTCATTAAATTTCGTAGATTAAGAAAGTTCCATTGTCCTGTTAGGAAACCGTAAAATAAAACTAGGTTCCGTTCCATGAAAAACCAACCAAGTGTTCGCAATGTTATTTCAGTGAGAAAATATTGTCTGGTTTTATTCAACGTTATTCTCTCTTCAATATCCTGAGTGAGTAAATGTTATTTTCACAACGATAGTCATATATCTTAACGTTCCATGTTATTTTGATACATAAGCATTGTAGATTTCACTTGACTGAATATTAATGACTCTTGTCATAGAGATATCACACGTAAAAAGTTTCAATTGACGAACTGTCAGTGTCGAAGTTCAGTTATCTGCAGTGCGTAGCTGTTAATGTGATTCGTTAGGACATCTCGACAAAACGTCTGCGAGAACATTCTGTGTGCCAGGTATGGATCGAATCGTGAAACTATATGGTTGGAGAGCGATCGCATACCTAGTAGATTAGGCAGATTTCACGACCTTTGTGTTGAGAGCAGTAAGCGCTTTTTGATCTGATTGCACAATAAAGTGTGATCCAAGCAGATATCTTTGGAGTTTAGTTATTGACCAAACAAGTCCGAGCAGTTCCTTATCTAAAACTGAGTAATTTTGTTCAGTCGGAGTTAACTTCCGTGATACATAGAGAACTGGATGCAAGGTGCCATTATATTCTTGTAGTAAGACGCTTCCCACGCCGAAATTAGAAGCATCGCTGCGTAAGACAAATAGTAAATTCGCATTAAGCAACCTTAAAACAGGAGCATCCGAAAATAATTTCTTTATGGTATCCAACGCGATTTGATGTTCGTTTGACCACCGAATCACGTTAGCTGCACCTTTCCTAAGTAATGAAGAGAAAGGAGCAGTAATGGACGAAAGATGTGGTATGAATTTCCCATAGTATTGTACTAGTCCTAATAGAGATCGCAATTGTTTCTTTGTTTTAGGTGTGGAGATATTAAGGATTTTAGAGACATTACTGTCCTCTGTATATAACATACCGCGACCGATACGGTGACCCAAAAAAGAAATATCGTGGAAACCCACAAATGCCTTTGATGGCTTAGCAGTTAAGTTATGATTTTGTAACGTGGACAGTTATGAGTTTAATCCTTCTATATGTTCTTCCCAAGAGTCACTGAAAAGACAAATGTCATCTATGTACTCAATGACGTTGGGATGATGCGATAAAATTCGACGCATCATGCGTACAAACGTGGCAGGAGCGTTGACTAACCCGAAAGGCATAACATTCCATTGGAATAGACCCCGGGGAGTCGAGAAAGCAGTGAGTGGCTTTGCCCTTTCTGTCAATGGTACTTGCCAATAGCCCTTTGACAGATCAAACTTAGAGAAGATAGTAGAATGAGATAATTTTAGTAATAAATCTTCTAAAAGTGGCAAAGGTTCTGCGTCAAATTGTGTGACTTTATTTAATTTTCTGTAGTCTACACATAGACGAATGCTATTATCTTTCTTTCTAATTATCACCATAGATGAAGCATATGGTGACAACGATGGCTCAATTATGTTTCATCGAAGCATCTCATCTAATTCCTTTTCGACCTTATCTCTAAAGTGTAAAGGTATGGGATATGGACGAATACGGATAGGTGTTTCATCAGTTAGAAGGATATCATGTTAAATAGCTGACGTATGACCTGGAATGTCAGTGAGAACCTTATCATACGTTTGAAGTAGTGATGAAACTTGCTGTCGTTGATCAGTCGAAAGAGAAGAAGAAATAGTGACATCATTCCAGTTTTCCATGGAATGAAGAGGTACAACTGGTATGGGCAATTGTACATCTTGAAAAGAAGACTCTTCTTCTTGTATAACTGACAAATTAGTATAGTTGTGAATGTGAGGGGTAGGATCGTCAGTCGCTTGAAATACTGATTGTAAATCATCAGGACGTGAATAATACTCTTTCAACATGATAATGTGAAAGGTTTTGTGTTTTCCGTTAATATCGACGATGTAGTCGACATCGGATATTCTTGAGATGATCCTAAAAGGACCTCTCCATGTGATAAGTAGACGATTGTTATGCGGAGGCAGTAAAAGAAAAGCCTCGTCACCAGGAATAAGCTGGCGAAGACGTCTATACCGATTTGCAAATAGACGAGCTTTTTCTTTAGACTCTTCGGATGATGCAGTAGCTAACCTACAGGCATCTATTATTCTCTTTCTTAAAGAAATGACATATTCATATGAGGATTGAGTTTCCTCAGGTATATTATCTTCAACCAATAAATCATGGATTAAAGACATAAGTCCGCGAGGTTGTATGCCAAAAACTAACTGGAAGGGAGAAAACCCTGTGGCTTGGTTTTGCACCTCGCGATACGCGAAGAGAGCAGCGGGTAGGACCCGGTCCCACTCCTGAGGGTGATCTTGAGTCATCTTACCCAACAACTGCTTAAGTGTCCTATTCTGTCTCTCAATTAACCCATTGGACATTGCATGGTATATTGAACTGAGAGATCTATCTATACCCAATGTCTTCATAACCTGTGACATGGATTCGGAAATAAACTGGACACCATGATCCGATAGGATCTTACGCGGAAAACCTATGCGTGAAAAGATTAGCATTAAAGCTTCTGCAACACTGGCAGATGAGGTGTTCTTAAGAGGTATGGCCTCAGGCCAACGCGTACACATATCGATACAGGTAAGAATATGTGTATGTCCTCTTGCAGATGGCAATATAGGACCAATGATGTCGATCGCCATTTTATCAAATGGTCTAATAGGTATGTCCGCAGCTTGGATAGGAGCATAATGATATGGACCCCTTACTTTAACTTCCTGACATGTCACGCAGGAACGACAATAGAGATTAACATCCCTATGAACGCCAGGCCAATAGAATGCCGATAGCACTCTAGATTTGGTTCGCGAAAACCCCATGTGACCTGCACATTGAGAATCATGAGCATGTCGTAATATTCTAGGTCTCATAGCAGACGGGACCAGAATTTGTGAACGCACCAATGAATCTGTTTCTCTTATTAATCTAACTAAAATACCTTTTTTAAGAGCAAATTGGTGTCTAGACTTTGCAATTGTGTTGTTATTATTTCTCTTAGTCGCCAATTGAAAAAATCTCATTCTTTTGTAAATTAGCAAAGAGCTCCCTTGAAATAGGAGAATCATCATCATTACTATTATGAACCGTAGGTTCAGAAGTTGATTCACGCGACAATTCAGTAGCTTGCGCTCTGGTAACCACTGCATTTGCAGCATGAATATGTCGCTTTTCCCATTCATTAATCTGCTCTGGTGTACACTCTTTTATACCGTGTATACAACCAAGGATCACATCGCTAACTGGATTCTGCAGAAGACAGGCATGGATCTTCCCTGAAAAGAAAGGTTTATGTAAGTTAATGATGGCTGTAGGGAAGGTTTCCACAGTTCCCCCGAATGTGACACACTTGACCACGTTGCCAGTGGCAAAGGAGGGGTCGATCAGAGAGTTCCGCACTCCCACAGTACTGCAGCCTGAGTCAAACAAGACAGAGCAAGGAATAGAGTTGACGTATCCTCTGTTAAATTGTAAACACCCCTTTCCTAGGTGAACTGATGCAGAAGTAGCTGTACAAACTGCTGGTAGACTTGGTAAAATGTGCCCGCATCGCAGCGTCGTGATCGCCTAGGGCTGGAATAACGTTGAGCATTCTTGACATGTCTTTACCTGTTCTAGATCGATACAAGACATAGCGTTATGTTGATTAACATTATTATCATTATCTTTGTTAGTTTGTGATTCAATTGAAGCAACATTGGAATGTTGTCGTGGCCTGTTCGACGATCTATCTCTACGTCGCGATCGAATTTGACTGTTGTCATTAAAATTGCTATAATTACTGTCTCTGCTATCATTAAAATTTGGATGAGTCCGCCAATGAAAGTTATCACTGTTGTGATGTTGGCGAAATGACTTACACATAAATATGTTTCTATTTTCAGGATGATATGATTGAGATCTCCAATGTTGTTTATTATTATTACCTTGATTATATTTAGGATTGTTGTTAATAAAATCTCAAGATCTGTGAGATTGACCCCATGATACATTAAATGGAGCAGACTGTTGGTATTGTTTCCCCTTTTGAAAATGACCAAAGTTGAAATTATTATTACTTCCCCTTTGAAAATTTCTATTGCTACTCATCGAACGATTTCTAGGGAAATTGTTTTGTTGCATAGCGAAAGCAACGGGTAAATCGTCCTTAAGCTTCGCATTGCTGACATCCATGTTAGGATGAGCGGTGCAGAAATTTTTACAATGTTCTGACATTTCTTTTATATTACCAGGCTTACGTTCATGTAGAAACGCAAGAAATGCAGGACTTACTGCCGATAAAACGTTATCGCGTAGTAATAAGTCGAAAATACCATCATAAGATTTCTCTACCTTGGAAAGTTCAATCCATCTTTCCAAGGTAAGACGTATTTGAGAAAGAAAATCATCAAAATTCATGCTAGATTGTGGGAGCATAGACTTGAACTTAATTCTGTATTGATCTTCTCTGTCATTTGAAATTTGTTAAGAAGAGCGGCCCTTAGAGCATCGTAATCATTTTTATCTATAGAGCTAGTAGTGTGATAAACAGCCATTGCCTCTCCTGTTAGTAATCTGGATAAGTGGGTGCAATATAATGATTTATCCAAGTTGTACGACCGACATGTAGCCTCAAATCTGTCCAAAAAGAATATCACATCGTCGGATGGTGGAGTAAACTTTGGCAATTTGAGATGAACCTCTCTAAAATTCTCATGTCTAGATGAAGAATGGCCTTCCAGAGTCTTTTGTGTATTACATTCACTTGACAATCTTATTCTATCAAATTCCAATTCGGCAAGTTTCAAATCATGCTGACGTTTCCTTTCATTCTCGTCTGTCTCAAGCTGAAGCCTTTTTGTATTTTGTTCAGCTATTAATCTTCTTTCTTCCATTTCCTTTTGTTTAACTTCCATTTCCTTTTGTTTAACTTTCATTTCCGTTTGTTTAACTTCCATCTCAATTTTAAGTAGCCTTTCTTTTTCTGCCGCATCTCTTTTAAATTTTTCTTCAGCCTCGAATTTTTTCTGTTCGGACTCACGCTGAAATCGTTTCTCTTCTAATTCAGCGGCCAATTTCATTTTTTCTCATTTTCTGCAGCCTCAAATTTCATCTTCTTTTCATTTTCTTCAGCCCGTTTCTCTTCTAATTCAGCGGCAAATCTCATTTTTTTCTCATTTTCTTCAGCCTCAATCCGTTTTTGATCTGCCTCAAATTTCAAATTTTCCAAACGTAACTTTTCAGCTTCCAATCTTTGAGATTCCAACCTTTGAGATTCTTTGTATTCTGTCATAGCAAATGATCTAATCTCTTCCGAAGGTATATTAAGCGCCTTAGCCTGCTTAATAAAATAATCTAAGGTAGACATTATTCAAAATTATTCTGAAATACTTCTACATAAAATGTTACTACACCAAGTGGTATTCGTTCCTTTCCTAGAACGGTAAATTCAAGTCATATAATAGGCAATTATATTAATAATTAATAAAGTAATTTATGCAATGAAATGTTATGAAAGCAATAACGTGACAGTCAATAGGCACAATACTGACACGACACGATAATCAAAGACAAATGAAAACAGTCGCAGAAATCCAATAAAAATAAAATGTGAAACTAAAATGGAATATCGTAAAGAATTACGATGATAACTGCGATTAAATATTAAACAATATAATTGACAAGACAGTGTAAAAACATATGTTTTGTAAAAAACTGAACGAAAGTCAGGTTAGAAAGACAATAATCACATACAAGATACATTATAAAACTAAAGTACGAATAAAAATAACTACGAGAACAACAATTTAAACTTGACGCTACAACTAAAACAGTCAGGTGTCACAGACTACCAGACACAGTGGACCAAAATCCTTCTATGCTCACGCATAGGAACATTCCACTGAGGGAAGTCTGCAAAACAATTCCTATAGAACACTCAAGACGGACCTGTGGTGAAACTGGTATTTTTCCGTCCTAAGTCGCCATTCCCAACCTCCCACGATAAACATCAAACATAGAACATGCAACATTAATAAAGAAGCAGTGGACATATTACTAAGCCAAGGCATAGCTAAATGTAAAACGGTGTAATAACAACACGACGTTTTTACTTATCTCAACCGGCTAAAAAAAAGGATATCCCTCGCATCCGGGACTGTATGCATGAGCCTTGTAAGAACAATGTATGTAACACTATGACAGTGTCCGATGTTGCAGCTTAGAGATGATGTCCAACGTCGTCCTTGACCTTCAGATAACTGTCGTCTTGATTCCACGTGTATGTAGACGTTTAATTTTGAAGATCGAGGTATTTCTATTCAACCGATTTATTTGACTTTGAGTACGTTCCCTGCTTGAAAACTTGATATTTCCAAATCATGCTGGTTCCACCATTTCTGTTAGCGTCTTTTTTTTTTATTTGAAAGTGGGTTTGTTGAATCTGTCTACTTTTGACATAACGCGAATGGATTCAATTTTTCTGAACAATGTAGTAATAAGTCAACTTGAACTTCCAACCAGGGGCATATCAACTAATGCCAAGACGGTATATAGTTCATTCAATTTATTTGACATCATACGGTTGACTAGACGAACATTTAATTCTGACGACGGACGGTTGACTTTCCACCAGACAGCACACAACGTAAGTTTCATATTTAAAATTACAGTTAATTCGTTCCGTAAGATAATCTCTTAGGTAACGTCAGACTAGTTATACAGTGTTCATAACATGGCATCCAAGTAAACAAATGAGGCAGTTATATACGATAGGTCAATATTCCACTGTCCTATGACCTTGGCAATGACGGAGAACCTTGTCAGGTCTTCTATATCATATAATGTTCTGATACTATGTATCTCCTTTTAGTACTGGCCTCTTACTTCAATCAATGTGAAATAACAATAATACAATTTCCTGCCAACGACCTTCGTGGCATCATACCTTAGATATAGCAAATACTTGAGTCACCTCTGCTTTGCGTAGTACGTATTCGTAACGGCCGAATACTGATTCATATCATAAAAATATACCAAGCCAATCCTGGATAATCCTAACGTCGGAATCCGTCGGCTTTAAAATTCACATAATAATTTCAAGTAGGACTCCATTTTGAACCAATACGTCATTGGTACAATTAGACGTCTACATGAGAACGAAATACATTATTATCTAAATCATACTTGCTTCTCTTCCCAAGAAAAATGACCAGAATACTGTTGACCCAAATCCTCATCTTCTTAACAGACGGACGGTCATATAAAGAATAAAATATACCCGCAACACGGGTTTGAACGCCACAAATCAATGGACTGATTCATGGGCACTAAACTTCTCAACCCCAGCTATGACGTAGACTGGTCTTTGGCAACACATGCGGGCGGGGTAACCCAATACTCGCATAAGTGCACAATCGTGCGCTACGAAAATCAAACTCACCAATACTACTTACTATCCTGTAAGTCGGTGCATAAAGTTTATTACAGAGGTAGGACCACATATTAATAAATATGAGACTACCCTCATCTTTAAACGACTGTAAAGGCCTACGAAAAAGGCTCTTCACATATATAATTTTGTAGTTCTACACCTCTCTGAAAGGCTATCATATGATGGATCAATCTCTAGGCTTTGCCTAAGTCTGCCATCGACTCACTTACTTACAGCCGTATGTTAGTATCTCACATTCAAACTTTATTTTAAATAAAATGGTTAATAAATTCAATCTTACCACAATTTCAATGAATATTACACACAAGTAACGATGACTGGCAGATCTGGCCCAAGTTATCACTGCCCTGTCCAGAAGTTTATTATATTTGTATTTAGAATTACACTTCTGTTCTCATCGTCTCGTGGCAAGATTTTTTGTGCAAATGGCGTCCTATGCTAACACTTTATCCTCAATATCAACTAAGTTGGCCAATAGAAGCAGACGATTATGAATTTTAAATCGAACTTTAAAAAAACAATTCCCAAAATACTACGTTTACTACTACAAGTATATTTTTAGTGTTAGGTTAACTAATCCCCTCTCGCCTTCCTTTAAACTACAGCCAATCAAAATCTTGGTACCTTTTAGTCCTATTTACTCAAAGCTTTTTTCAAAATATGTTATGAAAAAATTAAGCAGGCGTGATCTTTTCTCTCGTCAGTCCGTCTTATCATACATAATATTATTGCCATTATCTTGGTTATTTTTTTGTACTAGGGGTTAACTGACACCATATTATTGCTCAGGAGATCATAAGGCATCCGAATATATAATTTTTATGGCCCTATGTATTATGGTTCATAATTCTATATTTTTTCTATGTTAGTCTTCAAATCTAGAAACTACCACCTGTTCCATTCTTTTTCTAACTATTTTCAACCTAAATACGAGAATCGTCCGTAGTACGTTAGAATTACGTCATTCCTTATAAGAGCTAAGGTTGTTTACATGACCAATTGACGAACATTTTTTTAGTTTTGTATCGTGATTTGAAACTTGCCCAAGGCTATGCTGCTTGAGTTGGCTTTTGTGAAATCAACGCGAGACGGCGTTGTCTAGGTTCTGTCTTTCCATCCCTCTCCTCTTTTATTCTTTTATTCTTTCACTCTCGTCTTGGCAATCCGACTTGACCTTGCAAAAGTGTTACATTTAATCTCATGGACGAATTTTTTCGAAAAGACAGTATCTTTCATTCGGCTATTAGGTTTATCAAAATCGACACGCGGGCGGGCGTAGGCGAATAAGCCGCTGGACTCAATTTTTTTTCTATCTTATTGTTGACTTTATGCACTAGAATATTATCTAATTTAGCTATTGTATTGAGAATATCGTCACATATCTCCACTTTAGAACAGACTACATGATGTCAGTTCATAATTCGAAATACACATAGATAAATTTAAATCATTATGCCTGATGACTACTCTGATTTTCGTCGTATGGGTGTCTGCTTAAAAAGTCTGCACCTACGTTTTCCAACCCGGGGATATATTCTATGATAAATTAATATGGCTGTAAGAGCAATGACCAACGTAATAATCTTGCATTTTCATGTCTTGCTTGCGACAGAAATACAAGTGGTTTATGATCTTTTTGAATCCTAAATGATCTACCATAGAGATAGATTTGGAACTTTTGTATCGCCCATATCAAAGCCAGACATTCCTTTTACTAGTTGAATATTTTTGTTCCGCTGTGTTCAGCTTACGGCTAGCATAAGCAACTGGGGATAATTCCCCATCAAGTGAATTGGATCTTTGTAATAGGGCTGCCCCTAATCCGACGTTACTAGCGTCCGTTTTCACAACAAACTCTTGACTCATATCGGGCAATTTCATTAATGGCTTGCTTGTGAGTTTTTCTTTTAACTCTTGGTAGGCCGATTCACACTGCGCGGACCAAGTTATTCTATCAGGATTTCCTTTGCGCGTTAAGTCCGTAAGTGGTGCACATATCGAGTTAAAATTGTTAATATATTTCTGTTAAAAAACCACACAACGGGACAAAAGATCTCACATGTATTTTTTGTCTGTGGCCTCGTAGCTTTCTTCAATTTCTCCAAGTTCTTGGGGTCAGGGGTCATGCTTCCCTGAGATACTCTGTGTCCCAAGAATTCCAACTCTTTACATCCAATACAACATTTGGTCGGTCTAGCCGTCAAGTTTGCCTCCCTGAGACTATCCAACAACATATTCAGAGAGTTAATGTGTTCCTCAAATGTTTCTGTAGCAATGAGAATATCATCCATGAAATTCGTGATACATGGGTTATTCAGGGGATCCAACAACTTTCGCATCCTTCTAGAAAATACACTCGGAGCATTTTTCAACCCAAAAGGCAACATGTTGCATTCATAATGTCCATACTAGGTGCTAAAAGCTAAATACGGTCTAACCTCAGGTTTTACTGGAATCTGATAATAGCCTTTGCTCAGATCCACCTTAGAGAAATATTTAGCTTTGTTCAGCCTAGCAAACAGCTGATTTGTATCAGGTAATGGATCCACCTGACCTTCTGTGACAGCATTCAGTGTCCTGTAATCTATACACAGTCTGTGTTACCCAGAGGGTTTTCTCAACAGAACCACACTAGAACTGTACGGGGACTCACTGTGTGAAATAATTCCTTCTTTCAACAAATACTCCATCTCTTCCTCCAAAGCTGTCTCCTTTGTAAACGGGATCGTATAGGCTCTCATACAGATTGGTGTTGGGTCTACACGTTTCAGATCATATTCCAATAAATTCGTATGCCCCGGTTTGTCCGTTAACACATCTGCATGATCATCCAAAACCTTTTGAACTCTCTCCCTCTGATTTTTCGTCAAGTGTTTACTGATTTTTACCTGTGCGGCTGTCTCACGGGGATGTAGCGGATATTCATGAGAGTTGAGTTGTTCGTTTTTCATTCCCGTTGCGATGGACAAGGTTAGGAAGTGTGTCTTGTCCTGATTTTCTCTTTCCAGATATTTTTTCAGGAGATTCACATGATAGATTTTCTCTTTGACCTTTTTATATATCTTGTAATTTGTTCTAGACACCTTCTCTAGAACTGTATATGGACCTTGCCATCCAATCTGCAACATGTTACTACTGCCTGGTAATAGAAGGAGGACCATCTCTCCCACAGTTAAATCTCTATCCTTCCCCTTCTTATTATAATAGGCAGCATGTTTTTTCCTGGCTTGTCTCAAATTATCATTAGCAAGTTTCCAGCCAATTTTAAGACGAGTGGTCACCTCGTTCACATATTGATATGATGAGGTGATATTTTCTTTTGCCTTATCATCAGTCCACGTTCTTGATAAGGCTACATATGGACTTTTAATTTTACATACTTATTTTTCCTGACACTTGTCAGTTCCTTTACATTGGAAGCCTTATAGGGAGGACTTTTCTTCCTAGAGTCATCACTCACAAATCGTCCACTACCAATTCTTTTCTTGGGGTTTTCTCCCCACTTTAAATTCCTTGTGAGAGATCTTCTCTCTCTTTTATTTTCCTCCAGTTCACATAATTCCGACCGAGGGATTGTCGGCTTATTCTGGGATACAACCAATTTTGGCCCTCTACACAGAGTTGCCATCTTAATACACTCAAGTGAAGACTGTGTGTGAAAAGGGGGTTCCCATTCCAATTTGTCTACATTATTAAATTTATTTTTCTTTCCATTTTCAGGCCTAAGTTTGCCTCGTGGCTTTTTTAGGTCCTGATTATTATTTTTCCCACTTGTGGGTGTTCCCTCATGCAATATGCTACATGCTTCTACAAAATTCTCAATGTCGACATTTACGTCGGGCCAGTAGTATTTTTGAGAAACTTTTTGGCAGATGGTACCTACTATCTCGTGGTCCCCATCTTTTCCAACATGTAGTCTCCTTATTATATCTGCCCTATATGCCTTGGGAAGGACTAGCTGTCCATGACCATTGGATCCAGTTCCAGCCTTCCTATATATCAATTTGTTTTTGATATTGAAGTCTCCCTTGCCTGGAGGTGTATGACATTTATGCAATTTCTTAAAACAAGGCTTGAGCGTCTTATCCTCAGCCTGCGCCTTCCTCATCTCATCTGGATGGGTATTTATTGGGTTTTCCTCCTCCTTTTTGGACTGTGATCTAGTCTGCACCGTTGCCATGACCACAGGTCTCTTGGGATTCCCCAAGAAGACATATCTACACCCCAATAGCAAAGGGTAGATTCGTTCATTTATCACTGCTGCTTTGATGATTCCTTCCACATATCGCGTTTTTACATTTATCCTGGCGATGGGAAGTGTCATGGTCGCTACGTCCTTGGTTGCAGCTTAGATCTCCACTGTTTCTGTGGTGTATTGATCTGCTTGCACCAGGTGAGAACTCACAACGGAATCATAATCCAATCCAGTAGCATACAGCACCTTATGGTGACTCCATTACATATTACTTCTTCACACACTGGGGGATGATACGGTTCCTGCTGTTTAGTAGGGTTGGCCTTGGCTCCCTTTGTCCCCGTTTTCATTGCAGCGAAGGAAGGAGGTTTCCTAGTACACTTTTCGGTGTTATGGTTGTCCATCTTACCCCATCTTCAATATAATCTACCTTTATGAAAAGGTTTTCTTTCCTCATATTTTCTGTCATTGAATTGTGGGGTTTTTATTTATATAATCATTTCGTAGCCTATCAAAATGTTGCTTACCTTTGTTTCCCTGATCTTTGTTGTCAAATCTGTTAAAGTTTTGAGGAGCCTTATAATTGTATACCTTTTTCTTTTTGTGCCCGCTACCTCTGCTTGGGCTGCCTGATACCTCTCAGCGACATTGAGTAACTCACTCAGCCTCTCTGCACCTTGTTCCATGAGAAACTTTCTCAAGTCTGGAGTCATGGACTCTCTCAATTGCTCAATAAGGATCATTTCTTTAAGATCTTGGGTTTTCCCCAGAGCAGTCCATTTCTCCAAGTAGGTCTCTAAACGTGCAGAGAACTGGTGATAGGTCTCACCCGACAGTAGCCTTGCATTCCTAAATTTTTCCTGTAAAATTCTCCATTCTTTTCATAGATTAACAAAAGAGCCCCCTTTAACATGTCATAATTGTCTTGATCATCTCTGCTCATTTTGGCAAAAACTTCATAAGTTGTTCCCCTAAGCCCCTGGGATAACTTTAGGCTCCACTTTTCTCTCTCTAAACCATACGTGGTAGCCAACAGTTCAAATCTACCCAGAAAACTTTCTATGTCATCGTCTTTCTCAACAAAATGGTCTAAATGAAAACCCATAGCTGAGGTTGAGGCTCCCTGACTAGCAGTGGCATCGGAGGTAAAGGGGCTGGCACCATTTTCAGGAGCATGGTCTTGTAATTCCAACTCCCTAAGTCGTAACTCGTGCTCCCTCTGCAATCTCCTATCTTCTGCTTCTCTTTCAGCAGCCAGTCTCTTTTCTTCTCTTTCTGCAGCTAATCTCTTTTCTTCTCTTTCTGTAGATAATATCTTTTCTTCTCTTTCTGTAGCTAATCTCTTTTCTTCTCTTTCTGTAGCTAATCTCTTTTCTTCTATATCTGTAGCTAATCTCTTTTCCTCTGCTTCCAATTTCTTCTCTTCAAATTGGAGCCTTTTAATCTCCGCCTCCCTTTCCGCCTCCAATGCCCCAGCCTCTTTGTCAGCCTCAATCTGCAACCTCTTTATTTCTTTCTCAGCCTCTAACTTTCTTTCTGCTTCTTTCTCTAATCTTTTATCTTCTCTGGCAATACATTTATCAACCTCTGAGGTTACGTACTGGACCAGCTCTGGTCCATCCATGCCCATCTCTTTAGCCGTCTGCACAGCAGCAGATCGAAACTTTGCCATATCAGCCATTCTGTACTATGCAACCTTTAAAATTTCTAAATAGACAAGTATCTAATTATAACTAAGAATTTCTAATATGGCTAAGAACAACCACAGGCACCGATAGCTCAATCACTATTTAAATTCCACAAAAGAATACTTTTAATTTTATTTTACCGGTATTTAAAATTCCCGGGACCTAAGACCCTAATGTACTTTATAAGAATTTAAAAATCCCGGAATCGAGCTACCCAATATATGTGGTGGATTTGATGTTAAGAAATGTTGTTATTATGGACTCTTAGTGTACTGAATGAGGTTGCTGTGAAGGTCCCTGAATAATAAATATTATGGTAAGTTACAGGGTACCTTTCTGCTACCACCTTTATGATCTCACTCAGACTTATTCTTTGACTAGAATGTATGATGATGACTACATTTAGTGTCTAGGGTTATGAATAAGTAGTGTAATGTTGCATTAACCAACTAAACATATAAATAAGTATTTTATTATCCAGCACACACAACAATACTTCAACAATCACATACACACTACACTTTAAAAGACTATATTAAGTAAGTCAGTGGTTGAATTTTGTGTAACGTTAATAATTTTTTTCCAATTTATTATCCTGACTCTATTTTGTTTGAATCAGGATTGACAATCAAAAGTGAAATCAATGGAATTATTTACAATAATCAATTTATACAATGGATCTTCTGTCCATAATACAAGTATTAATATAACAAAAGTGTGTAGGTGTAGTTTTCTAAATAGGATAATACTGGTATATGTATAATGGTAGGTTGTTGGTTATCATCACTCCCTATCGTTCATTTTCTTTTCATTTTGTCACAGGTGGATTTTTTTGGTTTGATAATGTCAGTTTTTATTTTTAATAACTCAAGTTCATAGAGGTTGAGACTCTCGGTGCCGAACGGGCACTTAACTTCGAAGGAGAACCCTGGTAAGTCTTTTCCTAGGCTCGATGGACCATCTGTTTCACTTCATGGAAAGCAATGGCATCCAGTACGTGCCCGAATTATGCAACAGAGTCAGGAATCAATCAGTTCCCATGAGCCTGGTTTTATGTGACAGTCAAAGCCACAAAAACCCCTAAAATAAGAAGGTTGTGCATCCTTCTTTATAACTAGCATACAACAATATTCTACAGTTAATTACAGGTACAGTACAAACAAACGCATAGGGTCAGCTCTTTATGACAACCTATTGTACCATTATATTTGAAGTGACAATGTATACCAATATTCCTCTCCCCTAGTGGTTACAACGCCTCTGCAATTCCAACAGTAATCTTTTTCCATACAATAGGATAGGTGTTATGCTCCTTGATGACAATCATATATAATTTTGTAGTTCTACACCTCTCTGATAGCTATCATATGATGGATCAATATCTTGGCTTTGCCTAAGTCTGCCATCGACTCACTTACTTACAGTCGTATGTTAGTATCTCACATTCAAACTTTATTTTAAATAAAATGGTTAATAAATTAAATCTTACCACAATTTCAATGAATATTACACACAAGTAACGATGACTGGCAGATCTGGCCCATTGTATCACTGCCCTGTGCAGAAGTTTATAATATTTGTATTTAGAATTACACTTCTGTTCTCATCGTCTCGTGGCAAGATTTTTTGTGCAAATGGCGTCCTATGCTAACACTTTTTCCTCAATATCAACTAAGCTGGCCAATAGAAGCAGATGATTATGAATTTTAAATCGAACTTTAAAAAAACAATTCCCAAAATACTACGTTTACTACTACAAGTATATTTTTAGTGTTAGGTTAGCCAATCCCCTCTCGCCTTCCTTTAAACTACAGCCAATCAAAATCTTGGTACCTTTTAGTCCTATTTACTCAAAGCTTTTTTCAAAATATGTTATGAAAAAATTAAGCAGGCGTGATCTTTTCTCTCGTCAGTCCGTCTTATCATACATAATATTATTGCCATTATCTTGGTTATTTTTTGTACTAGGGGTTAACTGACACCATATTATTGTTTAGGAGATCATAAGGCATCCGAATATATAATTTTTATGGCCCTATGTGTTATGGTTCATAATTCCATATTTTTTCTATGTTAGTCTTCAAATCTAGAAACTACCACCTGTTCCATTCTTTTTCTAACTATTTTCAACCTAAATACGAGAATCGTCCGTAGTACGTTAGAATTACGTCATTCCTTATAAGAGCTAAGGTTGTTTACATGACCAATTGACGAACATTTTTTTTAGTTTTGTATCGTAATTTGAAACTTGCCCAAGGCTATGCTGCTCGAGTTGGCTTTTCTGAAATCAACGCGAGACGGCGTTCTCTAGGTTCTGTCTTTCCATCCCTCTCCTCTTTTATTTTTTATTCTTTCACTCTCGTCTTGGCAATCCGACTTGACCTTGCAAAAGTGTTACATTTAATCTCAAGGACGAATTTTTCGAAAAGACAGTATCTTTCATTCGGCTATTAGGTTTATCAAAATCGACATGCGGGCGGGCGTAGGTGAATAAGCCGCTGGACTCAATTTTTTTTTATCTATCTTATTGTTGACTTTATGCACTAGAATATTATCTAATTTAGCTATTGTATTGAGAATATCGTCACATCCTTAAATAATAATGGATATGTGCCTGTGTGAAAACCTTAGTCAGAGTCTGTTTGCATTTGCGAATTAATTTAAGTAAAGATGCAAGATAGAAATATGTCAGTCATAAGTCATCAGTCAAGGAAATAAAAGGAAAGTCAAATGCATTAATTACATACATCATGAAAATACAAGAGAAAAAAAAATTAATGCATACATTAATTTTGCTTAAAAAAATGACACAAAGAAAAAGGGAACTAACTAATATTTGAAAATGCATGAATAAAACATTTAGAGGTTATCTCCCTGAAAGAAAGCATTTTACTAAATCTAAAGATGAGAAAAGGAAATTTAAAAAAAAAATGAGAAGTCATATATGAACATATTAAATCATAATGGATTTACATTAAAAAGTTTAATGCTATAATGTGAAATTGATGGGATCACTTTCCTGAATACATCTAATAGCAATTGAATGCGAAGATAACTGTTAATAAAGTCATCTCATTTGAATAAACTTCTGTATCTCTGGCGAAGAATACAATGTCCCACAAATAATTTTGTGTATGCGTAGGATCACAGTTACAAATGTAAATATTGTCATTAGGAACAGCAAGTGAATTTCAATAGTACCAAGTACACAAGCTCCTCCAGAACTCTTGAGATGTTCGTAAAATGTTAATGTGAGAAATCATTCTGAGAGAACTGTGCAACCAATGTTCGACCAATGCCGTCAGATAGACTGCTGATGGATCGTCACGCACAATTATCGTACGTGTGATGAAAGTAAATTCGAACGACAGCGTAAGTTTATGAAGTCAGTCCATGATTAACGAATGTTCGACAGGTGCTCACAGGTAGGCTGCTGGTGGATAGTTATAAACATGTTCATAAGTGTGCCGAAACAAGTTGAAGCGACAGCGTAAGTTCATGAAATCATATAACGGTTGGCAACTGTTCATATGGTGCTGTCAGATAGGTTGCTAGTGGATAGTCATACTCATTTCATGTGTGTGCCGTAGGTAAGTCGAAAGCAGCGTTAGTTCATCGTATCAGGTTCTGATTGAGGACATCATGATAGGACGTCGGCTACAACATTTGAAGAACCTGGGATTGCCTGAATCTCGTATGGAATGGCTGAAGTAGAACAGCAAAGCGGTCCAATTTTGGATTCTTGTGATTCGATTTTTTGAGAAAAGCAAATGCTTTCTGATCGGACTGAATTATGAATGGGGAACTCAAAAGATAGCGTTCCAGTTTTTGTATGGCAGAGATTCTCGATAAAAGTTCCCACTCTATAACTGGATATTTCTTTGCTGTGTCCGAAAGTTTGCGTGATATACATATATATATATATATATGTATATAAATATATATATATATATATATATATATATGTATTTATGTATATATATATATATAATGTAGGATTTAGTACACCACGCTAGCGTAGTGGTTACCACACCGCTCTGGCGACCGGGTGATCCAGGATCAAACCCGGGCGACGGCATTTGAGGATTTTTCGTGGACCGGGAAAGGACTGGATTAACTCGAGAACTGGCGAGAACCTTTGAAGGAGTGTCGTCGACCAGGGATTGGCGGCTCCTGAGCCGACCCAGCTCTAATGGGTACCTCCGAAATCGGCGAGTATCTGCCTGAATGGCGAGGGACACCTGTCTCTGTACAAGAAAAAAGGGATACTCACGTAAAATCAAGGTCAGGTTAGACATTAATAATAACCTGAGATTTCTCCTCGAGTATTAGCGGGCGTACGAAAAAAAAAAAAAAAAGTACACCATCGAATTCTTGCATCAGTCCTTTGGAACTAGCATCTGTGCAAAGATAATAAGGTAAGTTTATATCTGGTAACCTCAATTTAGGAGGATTAGAATAAATATGCTTTCTGTACTTTAACGCGGCCTGGCACTCTCGTGACAGTGCACGTGATTGGGTAGACCTTTTTCAACAGAAAGCAAAGGTCAGTAGTGGCAGCAGAAAAATTACAACAAATCTACTGTAGAATTGAACTAGACCTAAGAGACTATGAGCTTGTTTTTTCGTAGTAGGAGTGTACAAGTTCAGAATTTTAGAGACATTTTGTGGGACGGTCTGAAGACAACTGTGGCTAACTTTGTGACCTAAAATTAAAATTTCTTCAAAGGCAATCTTAATGTTGGTAGGTCGTGCAGTCGAGTGATGAAGACGAAGAGTGTCTAATAAAGAACGCTGACCTACGAAGGGCTCTCCCCAAGTTGAGCTGAACAGACATATATCGTCTATATAGGTTACGATGTCAGATCCGTGCGAGAGAATTTTGCGCATCATTCTATCGAATGTGGCAGGGGTGTTCACAAGCCCGAAATGCATGAAATTATACTGGCATAAATCACATGGGGTAGCAAAAGCAGTTAGTGGTTCGGCCGTATCAGTTAATGGAACGAGCCAGTAACCTTTGGTAAGATCAATTTTCGTTTAAAAAACAGAGCCTTAGCAAGGCGAGATAACAAATCTTTAAGCACGGGTATGGGTTTAGCATAGAATATTATAGGGATATTGAGGTTACGATTAGCAAAATATATTTCCATGTTGTGGTCTTTTTTTCTAACAATCACAATGGGTTATGCATACACAATCCCACTCCGGGGGTTTACAGACGTATTTAAATGATGACTGATCATGCTGAGCCATCACAGGTTATGAAATAAATTGCATAGCCATGTCCTTGGTAGAATGATCCATCAATGCCAAATGACCACCGTCATTAGCAAAATCCATGGTACGTAAAGCAAAAATGAACATAATAACCAGTAACATCCTGTGAAGAAATTGTGGGTAGTTAGTAGATACCAATTTACTATTTATACGGTCACATGTCATGAGTGCTGAGAGTCGCATCCCAGTGATCATAGGCCACAAAAGACGTTAGGCATAGTTTGGTTTGTGACAGATGTGCTCCTGTGTATAGGTACATGTGACGAGTAGGGTGTATGTGGGTGGATGTAGAAAGTCAGACAACACTTAAACACCGCTCGAGTAGCTCACTCTCTAAGGAGTAATGTACCAACTCCAACAACCATATCAATCTCCAACAATATATAGGATCTTGGTACATCATTGTCATACCGTGTGATTCCTTCTGTTAAATTGGACTTTAAATCCTCAATGTCAGGAAAACCAGACATCATATCTTTGTAATTATCATCATGAGGAGTGATCTCATCACTTTCAAAAATCAAAACGACAATAACTAGTGTTACAAGTATTATATTCACTGGCAAGTAACTGAGCACTAGTAATGACTGCGTGCGCAGTTAATTTGTTTCGCCATTCCCACTATTCTATTTCTTCAGATGAGTAATCTTTGATACCGTGGATACGACCAAATGTCAAATCAGCAATAGGATTCTTTAACAGACATAACCTAACTCTGCATGAAAAAATGGTATATGAATGTTACCAATGGCTTTGGAATACAATACAATTGTTCCACCAAAAGTAATACATTTAACAAAACCACCCGTTGCACAAGAGGGATGTACACGAGACTTCCTGACTCCTACAGTTGTACAATCACAATCACGGAGTACCGACACCTGTCTATTGTTCAACAACCCTCTGTAAAGCTGAAGTTTGCCTGTGCCATCATGGGCGGATAATGCCGTAACTGCAGGCAATGGGGGAACACACTTAACAGTGAAGTAGTATTGGGTTGAAAAAGAGTTAAACAATCGGGGCAATGTGTAGCATCAAAATCAAAGACAAAACAAGCAGCTGATTGATTAATAACAATATTGTCCTGATTATTCAAGGGTGCATCACCAGTATGTGCTGAATTTGCATGGTAATTTGAATGTGCAACATCACGAGAGCGTGATTGCTGTCCATGGCGATTAAAAGAACTACTTTGATTTCTGTAGTTTTGGGATACATGCCTAGGTGAAGAATTATGATTGTTTGATCCATAGTTATTCCAATCCCTGTTAAAAGGAATGACATTGTCCTGTATTCTCCAACTTGAGTTTTGTTGTTGGTAATAGCCTATATTCCGAGGTGACTAGTTTCAGTATTGTTGTCTACATCTGTTAGAACCTCCATTATTGTACCTCCCCGGCACAAAATTCCTATCAAGGCTATGAGATCTCAGTCAGAAATTTGTGTTTTTCCAGCTTGTGGTTAAAGCAACAGGTAAAGCTTCCCTAATTACATTATTACTGACACAAGTACCTTGATGTGAAGTGAAGAACTGTCTTCCAATTTAATCTGGTGAAGACAGGCTATATTTTTTCATTTCATGTAAGAATGACCAAAATGGTTTACTCACAGAGGATAAAACGTTATCCCTCAATAACAAATCCACGAGGCCGTCATAGGTTTTGTCAATACCTGACAACTGAACCTATCGGTTGAAAGTCAAGCGAATAGCTGAAATGAACTTTGAGAAGTCCTTCCAAGTCTCAGGGGTCATAGTTTTGAAACGCATCTGATAACTCTCTGCATCTAACTGGTACCGTTTCAATAATAGAGCCCAAGCAGCTTCATAATTATTTTTGTTTGGCTTGTCCATTGTACAGAGAGCAGTCAATGGTTCTCCATTCAAGAATTTTATTAGTCTGGCACACCACTGAGATTTGTCCAGTTTGTGTGCTTCACATACACTTTCAAAACAACTTAGGAAGCACGAAATGTCATCAGAACTAGGCTTAAAAATGGGCAAGCGAAATTTAGTAGACCCAGTATTTTGCCTCTTTGAGGCACCATAAACCTCTGAATCATCATTTTATTTACCCTGAATTGTCAGTTTCAATTCCTTTAGATGAAGAAACAGCATTTCTTTTTCATGGGCTAATGTTGCCTTTCTCTCCTCTATTTCCCTTTCATGTGTTAATTGCATTTTCCTCTCCACCAGCTCAGTAATACACATCTTTTCATCTGTTGTCATGGTAATCACTACGGCAGGTGCTATTATTATATAAATCATCGATATTCTGATCACATTTATCCTTATGACAAGCCTCACAGGAATGGTCGACATGACGACAACAGTTATGATATGCATCGCAGAGATTATGCGCATGAGTCTTTACATGATGGGGCTTATCGGGATGAACATAATGATGCTCATTCTAAGGGTAAGAATAGATGTTCTAAGAACAAATCTGGTGATAAACAATACCTCCAGAATCGTAATCAGGAAGATCATGTCAACACATGTGTTGAACACTTGAATGTTGATACGGAACCTGTCCATGCTAATGGATGTATATCCTTTGCTTCCCCTGATGACAATGGGGGTAAACTTCTTGTCAATGTGTCTAGTGAGGGCTCTTTCAACAACGAGAGCTGCCCAGGTTGTGAACCTTTGTTTAATCAAAATGGCAAGTGGGTACTGAGTTGCTATCATACGTTACCCGCGCTTAAGTCAGTCTCAGTGTCTGACAAACTAAAAGTGCAACATTGTTTTGTTAACAATAAACCCGTCTATGTTCTTCGAGACACAGGTTGCACTACTAAAGGTGTAGGTCGCTCATAAGTTGTCGACAAAGCTCTTTAGGGCGTTATATAAAGTGCATTACGTTTGGTTGTAATATAGAGTTATACCCTACCTTTTGATTTCTATATGCACACCTTTCATATCTGGTCTGGTTCAGGTATACTGCTTTTCTGATCCACCAATGGATTAGATTATCGGGAATGTTGCTTGTGCCAAGGATTTTTCTCAGGAAACCATTGATGAATGGTCATGCAAGCACCCTTCAGGCGCTAGGGCTTCTCAATCTACCATTACTTCATGTGTTTGTGTTCTAACTACGTACAATACACATAGGTAACACAAACATAGTGATTATTTTCATCGTGAGTTCCACACTTCTTAAGATCACTCTAACGACCATACTGTTATAGTTTGCAATGTCCCTTCTATCGCACCATAGTGGTTGCTCAGAAAGTGTTTCCTTCATGCGAGACAGGTTAGCTTAGATATGTTCATGTCGAACATAGCTGTGATTCTTTTACCACTAGAGCTAGTATTCATTTCTGGTCGCCGTCTGACGCCAGAAGAGCTGTTAAGCTCATGCATAGAGCTTCCTATGCACGCCACATATTGAATGTGCGATTATATCGTCATCCATGGCAGACTTCTCGTTAACCAGTCTTTGTCTCTGATTCTCGCAAACACTTTCTTGGTTCCGACAATTTTGTCTCATGCTCCTATTTTTTCTTGGATACTGCTATACTTCGATGATTTGTTTTTCTTCGATTTCCTTTCCCTCTTTCAGTTATGATCGGCTGTATCAGCTTTCTTTACTGTCCCTTCTCATATCTGTTATGACTTTAATTATCTTTTATATCTATATTTACCATATTGATACGTGTTTCATCTGTTCATTCTTATCTTCACTGCCCTATCAGCTCCTTTCTCGGTGATCTGTAGCGGTAGTTCTCGAACTATATAGTGGACACAGATTTGCGATCAGTCATTAAAAACTATCAAACACTTATTTTCACAGGCCCCTATTTTATTATTGCCTAATATTAAGTATCCCTTTGTTCTTGGGGCCAAAGATTCATTATTCGGCTTTGGGGGCTGTCTTCTGCAATGGTTGAACGATATGCTTCATCCACGTTGTTATGTGAATCGGAAGCTCAAGCCAGCTGAAACTAAATATGCAACTTGCGAAAGAGAGCTGCTGGCGGTGGTATGGTTGTACAAACTGTCGTGGTGTCTGATTGACACTTGTTTCTACCTGCAAACCGATCACAGTCTTTTATCATATAGTACCAATCGATTTATGAAGAATCCTAGGATACATTGCTGGTTTCATGTCATCCAAGAGTACTCATTTGATATCATCCCTTTTTCGGGATTGGACAATACTATAGCTGATATTTTATCTCATAATTTCCTACACTAACATGTGGGATTTCTTTATACTGTGTTAAACTATATGACACATTGCACGTTTTTATTGCCATTCTTATTTACTGTCCAATGGACACAGGCATTTAGTCTTTGACTACATTGCA
The DNA here is from genome assembly GCA_024509875.1 of Oreohelix idahoensis. Classification (NCBI taxonomy): domain Eukaryota; kingdom Metazoa; phylum Mollusca; class Gastropoda; order Stylommatophora; family Oreohelicidae; genus Oreohelix; species Oreohelix idahoensis. Next base: position 43,808 of record JAMPIV010006050.1, read on the forward strand.
GAGGAATTAATTATTGTGTTTCTTCGAACTTTTCACAGTAACTCTCAAGTTTAGTAACTATGAGCTAGAAACCATGACAATTATCTATTACTTCCCATCAGTAATAATGTGTATTATTACTATAATTTTCAATTTGACTTAGATTCCACTTAGCGTTTAATGTACCTTTAATGTATCATTTACCTATTTTAGCGCAGTTTTCTTGTCTCCATCGTTCTCCAGCACGACCCATGTATCGCGCTCGGGATCGAAGTGAAAAGAAGTTGAATGTGGAATTGTCACGGCTGGTTTACTTTGGTCAGGATGATTTTTGCACCATGAGGAACCTCTCGTTAGTCGATTGAGACGCATCGCGCAGATTAGACGACGCACCACACATGGTTACAAAATCAGTTTGTTGTGTGGCATCTATGCACTTAATACGTGCGTTAAGCCACTTTTATAGAAATATGTAAAAAGCATCTGTAATTGTGTGACACGTCCACTATTAAAGTGTAGCCATAGGCTAAGTTAAAGGCTTTGAAAAGCCGTAGAGGTAGTTTATAGATAAGGCGAATTTATATTCGCGTTAATAAGTTATAAAATATGGCATCTGTAATTGTGTGCTTCATTGATAACAGTATTAACTTTGGACTATCTCTGCTTTTGATTCTGTATGCGAAACCTGCATAAAGCAGTCATCTGCTCTTTCAGTGGTGGTTTGCGAAACCCTCATTCTATATGATTATCTTGCCATGTATGACGTGGACATAAACAACAAGTTTTCACATGTAAATAATACAAAATAAAGAATTATAAAATGTACAACTTACCCCAAATATCGTTGGGAATACCGAATTCCCGCTCAGAGGGATAGTTAAGGCAACTTGATAAAGATGCCTCTAACACTTGGTCTAGATTTTACATTACAACACACTTCCACTATGACTTAGTGTTCAGGTTACTAGGAGTCATAGCTTTCCTTATTAATAAAGGTAGAGTTGTCGTTGTGTAAATCCACAAGATGCTCAAACACGTTATCAGGTCCTTTAAAGTGGAATCCTGATTCTATTCCTTATTCTAGCTTGCCTGGCGGTCTTCTCGACGAGTTCAATTTCACAGCGCCATAGATTCAAAAAGCGTTAGGTTATAAGACAACATTCGGCCAACGAATCCACATTGCTATTTTATAAAAAGGCTCCAATCAGAAATGTTGTATCTTAACATCTCAAATGCCAAACCAATAGCATGCAATATGAGTATATTGATATAGATATCTCTCTCCTCCTCACTGAAGTAAAGTTCTTGCGTGACGCAGACAAATTTGATGCTTTCAAGTCATCTGTCCATATGAGGCATCTCGTCTTCCGTTTATTATCGATCATGTTTACACTCGCGACTTCATAATCTATCACAGTTAATCTCTTTAAAGATGAATATTTATTCTCCAACTTCGTCAGACAGAAACTATAATCAGTGATAAGATACTCGACAGTGTCCATCTCAAGGTTATTTACTTTTTAATCTTGTCGCTCCCACACAATGTCTGCTTGGAAATGTGATACAACATTTCGCCCCACAGATTCAGGTGTCAATATGGGTTGAAAAGAGCGTTATTGATTACCCTAATCAGCATTAGGTTTTTTTCTAATGTTACCGTTTAGAAGATTGGAGAGGAGACCCAAAATATCTAGAGCCTTCTGAGTTATTAATCCCGACCCTGCAAAAGATATGGATCACATTTATTTATAATACTTAGAAAAACACTGACATTCACACAGACAAACGGTAATTCTAGGTATTCAGATTACAGCCGAACAAGCACGATAAGGACAGTTTTTAAAAATCCACTAAAGTCGAGTGTGGCAGTGAAAGAGTTGAGAGTTAAGGGCATGATAGCTAGGGGAAAAACTCTGTGGTGCCCACCTTCAATTGGTTCCCTATGCTCGTGCTTATTTTCCTTAATGATTAATCCAGCACAGGGAAACGATGATCACGTCTTTTTTTTTCTGAGACAATATTTACACCTGAAGTAAATATAACAAACGATTTCCTTCCGCTTTAATGTTTACAGGTAGAGCAGGTAAATGTTTCCAAGGAAACTAATTCAATTTAGAAATAATAAAACAAATTAGTAAACGCTTTCCGTTTTTAGTTAATTTTATCCAAACAGACTCTAAAATTGCATACGATCAATTGAACTATATGAGGTTGAATAACAAAATAGGAATTTGCTGTACATTTTGGACTCCTTCTTCGCATTTTGTAGTTACATTAAACGACATTTAGCACTTGACCCACGCGTCGTTGTAATATAGACTTATGTTTCCTTCAACCAGTCAATGCCAATAATTTGGTTTGACTTTATTCGTTGTCCAACATCGTTCTGTCAGCGCTCAAAAGCGCTCATCATCAATCTATTGATAATATATTTTATGACAAACACCCCAGACACATACAGGTCTACGACCTGCGCTCGTATAGACACTTACCGACGTAAGTATTACAAATACATACAACAGAGGAAATACAACCTTAATGAAGCTTTTTGATTACCATGTAAATACATTGTTTGTTTTTTTCTCCATTTTAAAGCGCGCAACAAATACCAAGAGTTTTTGAACCATTCAACTGCTAAATTCACTGAATCAAGATGGTGCACAGTTCTGTCATAAAATAAATTAGTCATAACTCATATAATCTTTATATAAATGATGTAGATTGTGGTCAACATTATGAAACCCAAGAAACCCTGCATTATGGTTACAGCTGGTGACAGATTAGGGTTGCCTGACGTCCGTCACAAGGTGGACATGTCCTCATTTTTACACTCTCGTTCTCCCTACAGCAGACATTGTATAAAAACGTTATTGTGTCCGGCTTTCCACTGATAATTAAAATTGAAGAACCTGTTAATCCTTTATGTTAACGTAAATCACAATAGTCTGTCAAGATTTTTACATTTGTGTTACCTGTTTAAAAGTCTCTATTGTTATCGTTAAGTTTTATGGTTAACTTTTACAGCAATGATCATGTATTCTAATATCGTGTGTTCCTACATTTTGTCAATAAATATTAGACAAACATAAAGGTATGTTTTCAGGCACTCGTAAGAAATAAAGAAGTAGAACACTAGACAACAGAAAAACAACAGACGTGAGTGGCTTACCCATCACTAAAACCCCAGACTCACGTCTGTTTTTCTTTTGTCTGGTGTTCTACTTCTTTATTTCTTACAAGTGCCTGAAAACATACCTTTTATGTTTGTCTAATATTTATTTACTGTTTACAGGCCTCGGGTGTCCCTTCCTTATGTGTTATACACTTTGTCAGTATTTAATGACGTCACTAAAACTAATTGAAAATATAATCTCTCCGCAAAAATGTGTTGTACTCCCAGGTGACAATTGCAAATGCTAGTTTTGGCGGTGTAGATAGGACATTCCTGGGTATTATTACCCCGCTTTCCTCTACCTACAAAGACACTCTCATTAAGAGAAACGTGGTTGCTGTATTTCTTGGAAAAACATTGAAGGCAGACTGCATAATGAACCTAAATTAAACTCCTAACATTAATTATACTGCGCTTAACCCAAACGATTCCGAATACAGGATGGACTCAAAATAGGAAAGAGAGCGGAGAGGGCTGAAAATCAAGAAAGCATGCAAATAATTTAAACACGCGTTCTCGCTATTAATGCCTCCTCCACAACAAGCGTAACGCGATACACAATTACTACTATCACGCGTGTAAGGCCACATGCACTAACTTTTTTTTTCGGGTACGGACACAGTGATAAAAATAACATTCACTAAATATTCACAGAGTTAGGTTTTTAAATCCTGAAATAACGCTTATAAGAAAAAGATAGACAATAGATGGCGTTTACGTTGGAAAATCATATTACAAGTTAAACCCAGACTTAGCATACCATCTTCGCAACAGGAGGTAGAAGAAATTGCATATTTTGAACGCAGCCACTTAGCTCTTTTAAATTTGTATATTTGGGTTCCTTAGGGCTTGCTGACAAAGAATATGTAAAACGTTACGCAAATAGTCTAGGAAATAACAAGTTATAGCCAAAATAAAATGATGGTGCTGTCAGACAACACCCAAAATCAGAATCGCTCAGTGGTAGATTTTTTTAAACCACCATTGTACGGGAAATGGGCCACAAGTTACATTTGAACTGATTGGCTGGAATGATATGTAAGGCTAAACACGATTAGTCGGACTATAAATGCTATCCTTGGTTGTTAGGGGAGACGTAGGAAGGTTAAATTTTTTCAAACACTTGTCGAAACGTGGCTCCATTGGCCAGACTCGCTGATATAATCACTTAGGAGCGTTAGTTCGAGACCACTAGTTCAAATAAGCTTGATAAAGCAACAGTGCGTTGAAGCCAGCTCATATTTTTGCTAAATAAAAGCCTGGAACATAAGCAGATGGGAATTTGTGCCAGTATTTGTGCCAGAATTCATTGCTAGTCAACGTATCTGTGTTTATTTCCATGAATTGTGGTAAGCTTGAAACATTCAGTATCTTTTAATGAAAATTGAATGTGAATTGTTAATTTATGCCTGTATATATGTGTAGTTCAGTAGCAAACATGATGTAAAGCCTATAATGCTCCAGCCTGAACAGAAGGTGTCGGAGGAAAGTAAAACGGCATGGAATGGCCAAACAGTACACTGACACCTAGATTATTGATTAGACAGAAATAATGCTGGAAGTGCAGAGGCGTAGTAACCATTAAGGAGGTTAATACTGGTATAAAGTATTTCAGATGAAGCTGACAGTTGGCCTAACGCTCTGAACTCAATGTTTGTGATGTAATTGTGATCAGTGTAGAAAGAGAGTATCAAATTAGTTATGACGTAGAAGGTACATCCTTCTTGTTTTCAGGGACCGTGGTCTTGATGGTATTGAGCAGCACCTGGTCAGAGCTTTGCTGAATCCAGAGTCGGACAGCATACTCCTTGGTCCATTTAGCTATCAGTGAGGTGTCTCCAGAGCCCAGGGGAGAAATCGAGCAGAGGAGTCTTTTCCTGCCGCCATCACGCAAGATAAGCTGATGTGGCCAGCTGAGCTCAACATTATGTACCCCCATCTTAAAATGACAGTGTAAAATACAATTAAGAGGGGAATTTAATTGTTTTAATATCAGGAACTGAGAACATCTCCAATACTAGTTCCAATAAAGACAAACTATTGAAGTCATGATGACAAATACCAACAGAGCTTGAACAAAACAAAACCAGTATTACCTCATATTACTACTACACAACTGACACACATAGGATACTTTTAAAAATATATGTCACTACAAGATTCATATTGATAAATTCTGTACATATAACTTGTAATTAAAATTGATTGTGATTCCTGGTTCCTTTGTATTTGAATCAGGACACATATACATTCATGACAGCAATGAATACATATTGTTATTTGAAAAGTTATCAGTGAATCCTTTAAGATATCCTTGTAGAGTGTTTTATGTATGTGAGTGTCACAGTGTTGTCAAGTGTAGTGGAATAAATTAAATTGTTTATCTGTCTGTTGTTGTTATGACTTACACTTCATCATACACATACCCTAGACATATAACGTAGTCATCACACTATTCCAGAATAATTCTGACTGAGGTATACATATGTGGCAGCAAGTAAGGTTATATATAATACACTACTCTTATTAGATATATATACCTTCACAGCTGATCTCAGTCAGTACACTAAGTCCCCTATAAATATTTATAACATCTCACTTCACCACATATATTGGGGTCTCGCTCTTGGGATTTTGAATCTTTCCCTATTAAAAATATTGGGGGTAATTCACTTCAGGGAATATAAGAATTAAAAGGTATCCTTGGGTGGAATTAAATAAGGTTGAGCTCTCGGTGCCTGTGTTGTCCATTAGATATATATTTAGAGATTGAATTGTTAGTTAGACATTGTATAAACTTACCTGATAGACAATGGCGGACCTGGCCAAATTTCGATCTGCTGCTGTTCAGACTGCAAAAGAGTTAGGATTAGATGGGCAAGTTATGGTTGCCTATGTCACTACGGAATGTGACAAATTTATTGAACGCGAAGAAAGAAGGTTTGAAGCCGAAAGAAAGTTAGAGGCTGAAAGGGAAATTAAGAAGTTACAATTGGAGGCTGAGGCTGAAGAGGTTTGCAGGCTGATTGAGGCTGAGGCTAAAGAGGTTGCTGATGAGGCTGGAGGCAGAAAGAAGGTTGAGAAGAAGATTAGCTGCAGAAAGGGAAGAGAAGAAATTAGCTGCAGAAAGGGAAGAGAAGAAATTAGCTGCAGAAAGGGAAGAGAAGAAATTAGCTGCAGAAAGGGAAGCAGAAGAAAGAAGATTGACTGCAGAGAGGGAAGCAGAAAAGGAGGAGAAGAGATTACAAAGGGAATATGAGTTACGACTAAGGGAGTTTGAGTTTCAAGGCCATGCTCCTGAAAATGGTGCCAGTCCCTTTGCCTCTGATGCCACTGCTAGCCAAGGAGCCTCAACCTCAGCTATGAATTTTCATTTAGATCATTTTGTTGAGAAAGACGATGATATAGAGAGCTACCTAAATAGGTATGAACTATTAGCTACCACGTATGGGTTAGAGAGAGAAAGGTGGAGCTTAAAGTTATCTCAAGGACTTCGTGGGGCAGCTTATGAAGTTTTTGCAAAAATGAGCAGAGGTGATCAGGAAAATTATGACATGCTAAAGCACGCTCTTTTGTTAAGATATGAAAAGAATGCAGAATTTTATAGGAAAAAATTTAGGAATGCTAAACTACTGTCAGGTGAAACCTATCACCAGTTCTCTGCACGAATAGAGACATACTTGGAGAAATGGACTTCTCTGGGGAAAACCCAAGATCTTAAGGAAATGGTCCTTATAGAGCAATTAAGAGAGTCCATGGCTCCAGACCTGAGAAAGTTTCTCATGGAACAAGGTGCAGAGAGGCTGGGTGAGTTGCTAAATGTTGCTGAAAGGTATCAAGCAGCTCAAGCAGAGGTAACAGGTAATAAAAAGAAACAAGTGGATAACTTTAGGGCACCACAGAACTTTTAATAAATTTGATCCTAGGGATCAAAACAAAGGTAAGCACCAGTTTGATAGGCCACGGTATGAAAAATAAAAATAAATTCCCACAATTCGATGAAAGGAAATATGATGAAAGAAAATCTTTCAACCAAGGAAAAAGGTGGTGTAAAAATTGTAAGATGGACAATCATGACACTGACCGTTGCAGAAGGAAACCTGTGTATATGGCAACCCTTCAGGTCAGGTCGACCTCAAGACAGGAGGAGGATATTATGTTGGATACCACTCCAGAAGAGATGAGGAAGGCACAGGCTGGGGATAAAACACTCAAGCCTTGTTTCAGAAAATTGTCAACTTGTCATACAACTCCAGGCAAGGGAGATTTTTACATGAAAAACAAGTTGATGTATAGGAAGACTGGAGCTAGATCCAAAGGTCAGGGACAGCTGGTACTTCCTAAAAGATATAGTGCAGACTTAATAAGGAGCCTACATGTGAAACCAGATGGGGACCATCAAGAATTTTAAGTGGGGAGACAGCCCCAAGAGAAAAATTGGTAGCGGTCGTTTTGTGCATGAAAATTCTGGGAGGAAAAATCATCACTATAAAGCTTCGAGTGGAAGAGACCATACCGGTGCATGGACAAATAGGTCCACAAAATTAAAGGTCCATATGTAGCTTTGTTAAGAACGTGGACTGATGAAAAGGCAGAGGAAAACATTACATCTTCATACCAATATGTGAATGAGCTGACCACTCGTTTAAAAACTGGCTGGAAACTTGCCAATGAAAATTTGAAACAAGCCAGGAAGAAACATGCTGCCTATTATAACAGGAAGGCGAAAGACAGAAATTTGGCTGTGGGAGAGAAAGTACTGCTTCTTTTGCCCGGGAGTCAGAATAAGTTACAAATTGGATGGCAGGGTCCATATACAGTTCTAGAGAAGGTGTCTAGAACAAATTATAAGATAGATAAGAAAGGGAAAGAAAAAATCTATCATGTGAATCTCCTGAAGAAATATTTGGAAAGAGAACATCAGGAAGAGACACACTTGTTGACCTTGTCCATCGCCATGGAGATGAAAAAGGAACCACTTTCATCATTTGAATATCCATTACACCCCTGTGAGACAGCAGCACAGGTGAAAATCAGTACACATTTAACGAAAACTCAGAAAGAGAGAGTGCAACAGGTTCTAAAATAATCATGCAGAGGTGTTAACAGACCGCCCGGGGCATAAAAACCTATTGGAATATGATATGAAACTGATAGACCCCACACCTGTCTGTATGAAACCATATTCGATTCCGTTTGCTAAGGAGAAAGCTTTGAAGGAAGAGATAGACTATCTGTTGAAGGAAGGAATTATTTCGCACAGTGAATCTTCGTATAGTTCCGGTGTTGTACTCTTAAGGAAACCCTCTGGAGAACATAGACTCTGTATAGATTACAGGAGACTGAATGCTATTACAGAAGGACAGGTGGATCCATTGCCGGATATAAATCAGCTGTTTGCCAGACTAAATAAAGCTAAATATTTCTCAAAAGTGGATCTGAGTAAAGGATACTATCAGATTCCAGTAAAGCCTGAGGTTAGACCATACCTAGCTTTTAGTACCTCAGAAGGACACTATGAGTTTAATAGATTGCCATTTGGATTGAAGAATGCGCCTAGTGTCTTCTCTAGAATGATGAGAAAATTGTTGGATGTAAACATTTCGGAGGAACGTAACGAATCCCTGAGTTGCCTCTTTGATTGAGGATATTCCGAATGTTTCATACAGGATAATAAGAAGATTATGGGATCCACTACGAAAACTCTGCTATCACCAGGTATATGTTATCTCCTCATAACGTACATTTTGAGGGAAATATAATGTTCTCTGGACATGTCATTGTGCAGACTCAGAGAAGAGAAATGGTGAATACGGGTTGCGAAGCAGCATTAAGACAAGCATTCACACTTGCGGCTGTTCAGTAACATAACCGAAATATATTATTGGTTGTAGAAGTCTGAGGCAGATTTCATGAGTAGTGCCTACTCTGAATGGACTCAACTACATAAAACCATGATAGCACCACAGCAGAGTAAAGTCAAGTTGACTTACATTTATCTATGTGTATATAGAATAAAGGACTAACATGGGATGTCTATTTTAAGAGGGGAGGTGTCGTGAAATATTCTAATCCACATATATAAATTATCAGGTAAATATAAAGCCTAACAAATAAATTTAATAAAGAAAAGAGCAATGGTAAAATAACAGTGCTGTCACAAAGAATGTACTCGAAATCCCCTTTGTTTTATGCTTCATCTGCAAATTGTAACGTTTCCACGTTAAATATAAGCCACTGCATAAATACAAGCGTTTCCACAACACATTAAAACGGGTATTGCATTTCTAAGAAAAACATTGAGAGGCACACTGCATAATGACCTAAATTAATCCTAACATTAATTATACTACGTTACCAAAACGAACGAACAGATGGACTCAAATAGAAAGAAGGGAGGGCTGAAAATCAGGAACGCATGCAAAATTAAACACGCGTCTCGCTATTAATGCCACCCCCAACAAGCGTAACGCGATACACAATTACTACTATCACGCGTGTAAGGCCACATGCACTAACTTTTTCGGACGGACAGTGATAAAAACACTAACCTTCCCAGAGTTAGGTTTTAAAATCCTGAAAAACGCTTATTAGAAAAGATAACATTAGATGGGTTTACGTTTGAAAACATTACAGTACCCAGACAGCACATCTTCGAAACAGGAGGTAGAAGAAATTGCATATTTTGAACGCAGCCACTTAGCTCTTTTAAATTTGTATATTTGGGTTCCTTAGGGCTTGATGACAAAGAATATGTTAAGTGTTATGCAAATAGTCTAGGAATTAACAAGTTATAGCCAAAATAAAATGATGGTGCTGTCAGACAACACCCAAAATCAGAATCGCTCAGTGGTAGATTTTTTTAAACCACCATTGTACGGGAAATGGGCCACAAGTTACATTTGAACTGATTGGCTGGAATGATATGTAAGGCTAAACACGATTAGTCGGACTATAAATGCTATCCTTGGTTGTTAGGGGAGACGTAGGAAGGTAAAATTTTTTCAAACACTTGTCGAAACGTGGCTCCATTGGCCAGACTCGCTGATATAATCACTTAGGAGCGTTAGTTCGAGACCACTAGTTCAAATAAGCTTGATAAAGCAACAGTGCGTTGAAGCCAGCTCATATTTTTGCTAAATAAAAGCCTGGAACATAAGCAGATGGGAATTTGTGCCAGTATTTGTGCCAGAATTCATTGCTAGTCAACGTATCTGTGTTTATTTCCATGAATTGTGGTAAGCTTGAAACATTCAGTATCTTTTAATGAAAATTGAATGTGAATTGTTAATTTATGCCTGTATATATGTGTAGTTCAGTAGCAAACATGATGTAAAGCTTATAATGCTCCAGCCTGAACAGAAGGTGTCGGAGGAAAGTAAAACGGCATGGAATGGCCAAACAGTACACTGACACCTAGATTATTGATTAGACAGAAATAATGCTGGAAGTGCAGAGGCGTAGTAACCATTAAGGAGGTTAATACTGGTATAAAGTATTTCAGATGAAGCTGACAGTTGGTATAAATTAGTTATGACGTAGAAGGTACATCCTTCTTGTTTTCAGGGACCGTGGTCTTGATGGTATTGAGCAGCACCTGGTCAGAGCTTTGCTGAATCCAGAGTCGGACAGCATACTCCTTGGTCCATTTAGCTATCAGTGAGGTGTCTCCAGAGCCCAGGGGAGAAATCGAGCAGAGGAGTCTTTTCCTGCCGCCATTACGCAAGATAAGCTGATGTGGCCAGCTGAGCTCAACATTATGTACCCCCATCTTAAAATGACAGTGTAAAATACAATTAAAAGGGGAATTGAATTGTTTTAATATCAGGAACTGAGAACATCTCCAATACTAGTTCCAATAAAGACAAACTATTGAAGTCATGATGACAAATACCAACAGAGCTTGAACAAAACAAAACCAGTATTACCTCATATTACTACTACACAACTGACACACATAGGATACTTTTAAAAATATATGTCACTACAAGATTCATATTAATAAATTCTGTACATATAACTTGTAATTAAAATTGATTGTGATTCCTGGTTCCTTTGTATTTGAATCAGGACACATATACATTCATGACAGCAATGAATACATATTGTTATTTGAAAAGTTACCAGTGACTCCTTTAAGATATCCTTGTAGAGTGTTTTATGTATGTGAGTGTCACAGTGTCGTCAAGTGTAGTGGAATAAATTAAATTGTTTATCTGTCTGTTGTTGTTTTGACTTACACTTCATCATACACATACCCTAGACATATAACGTAGTCATCACACTATTCCAGAATAATTCTGACTGAGGTATACATATGTGGCAGCAAGTAAGGTTATATATAATACACTACTCATATTAGATATATATACCTTCACAGCTGATCTCAGTCAGTACACTAAGTCCCCTATAAATATTTATAACATCTCACTTCACCACAAGGAACAGCTTGTCAGTCTTGTATGTTCAGGGATTAATTCCGACGTTGTACAAGTTGACACATATAATTTGGTTGGAGACTGAGCACCTATGGGTTTGCCCGGAGTGCAATGATGTAAATTCTGTATAACAATAACAATACCATATATTTTAAAAGTACTTGAAATGAAGACTTGCAGAAGAAATCTTCAGATCAATATCGTTATTAAAGTAATAAATGCAGTTTTGAATCAAACCATTTTCTCTTATTATTACCCGTGACTTTATTTGTTGATTTTATTAAGCCTAATTCTTTGAATATGAACCTGTCATTACATATGATATTATTATTATTATACAAATTGTAAAAGAAAAGTTTACCAGGATTTTGGAAGCTAGTTAACAGCCTAAAACAGCAACTGTTGGGGTTGTCCTCCATTCTCAGTTATTGGTCTCATAAAACCTGTTTGTCCAAGATTTGCAAAACTGTAACAGAAAACTCATCTGCAGTCTAGTATTTGTAAGTGTTATGTAATGTCACGATTATCGTGTGTGTGATTAGTGTTTGTAGGTGTTATGTAATTTCACGATTGTCTTGTGTGTGACTTGCGTTTGTAAGTGTTATGTATGCTATGATTATCTTGTGTGTGACTAGTGTTTGTAAGTGTTATGTAATTTCACGATTATCTTGTGTGTGACTAGTGTTTGTAAGTGTTATGCAATTTCCCAATTGTCTTGTGTGTGATTAGTGTTTGTAAGTGTTATCTAATGTCACGATCATTGTGTGTGACTAGTGTTTCTAAGTGTTATGTATGCCACGATTGTCTTGTGTGTGACTAATGTTTTTAAGTGTTATGTACTTTCATTATTATCTTGTGTGGGACTAATGTTTGTAAGTGTTATGAATACCATGATTACCTTGTGTGTGACTAGTGTTTGTAAGTGTTATGTTATTTCACGATTATCTTGTGTGACTAATGTTTGTAAATGTTATGTTTGCCACGATTACCTTGTGTGTAACTATTGATTGTAAGTGTTATGTAATTTCACGATTATCTTGCATGTGACTAATGTTTGTACTTATTATGTAATGTCACGATCATCATGTGTGTGTGACTAGCATTTGTATGTTTTATGTATTCCACAATTATCTTGTGTGTGACTATTGTTTCTAAGTGTTATGTAATGTTAGGATTGTCTTGTGTTTGACTAGTGTTTGTAAGTATTATGTAATGTCTCGATTATCTTGTAAATGACTAGTGTTCGTAAAAATAAGAATATGTAAATATTGTTTGCAATTTGTCTTAATACGTAATTTGTAACAGTATATTTTGAACAGATCGATGTCAATATCTTGAAGATATGCTTGATAATTTTACATGTTTATGTAAAGTTAAGTTCATCCATCCTGTCACATATTTTGTCTTGCCAGATTTTGGTTACAAAAAAGGCGACGTGAAATATATTATATAATAATGTTATATTATATAATATATTATATTATGTTTTATTATATTATGTTTTATATATATATATATATATATATATATATATATATATATATATATATATATATATATATATATATATATATATATATATATATATATATATATATATATAAAATACTTTTTTTAATAACAATGGCGACTACAAGAATTTTCTTTACATTCACATGTCCATGTTTAACGCAGTTCTGATACAAAAGTACGGTAATACGCAAGTCAAGGAAACCTTCATTTACGGAACGTTTGGTGAAACGACAGTCAAGGCATCTTCAATCACGTACAACCTTAAAGATGTGTCGTGCAGAACCCACCCTTGTCACGCGAAAAGTAATCCAGTCCGCAGGTAGATTCAAACTCACATCGGAAATACACAACCCCAGAATTAACTCTCCACATCAAGCACCTTGAAAAAGAGAGGTAAGAAATTACCCTTCACTGGCTAACGCTAACAATTACTTTCAAAGAAGAATCTGTGAGAATCACAACAAAATATGTGTCCCACGGGGATTCTGTGTTTATAAACTACGCTTACATGATATTAAAGAAAAAACAATTAATACGAATGAAAAAAAACACACACACACAAAACCTGCGTTCAAATGTAAAGGAAATGTGAATACGGAAATACCCGTTGTTATTTATAGTTTGACCTAGATGTACTTAGTTTAACGGTTGTCCAATAGCAGATACTGTCTAAGGGGAGTGAAGTGGTAGAGAATTGACTATTCTTGGTCTCAACTTTCTGAGGTGCTGCCAAATGTTCCCGTCCTCCTCGCATATGCCTGACATACCCCAAGAGCAAAGTCAAGTACTTATTTATAGCTGGGTAGCTGGTGGTTTCCAACTAGGTAACTTTCCCGCCATTAACAAACGCTCTGTCTACTCGTACTACACTCAATAATCAAGCCTTGCCTACTAGACTCACACACACACACAGTTCAAACTAATATCTCCATATATAACATTATATGCACTAGACAAGAGAGGATGTGTAGCCACTGATGATAGAACATCTCGTTGAACGTATTTTAGGTTCAGATCACAACCCTACAGCACGACCCACGGTTGTTTTATCATTACCTTAAACATCATACTCTCTCTGAGTCTTTTCCAATCAGACTGTAGTACGCTCAACACCAGAACGACGTGTAACAGATGATGGTGATGTTTATTTACATGAATCTTTCAACAGCAACTATTTTCTTCAGCCTTCTAAATGAACAATATAACCTGTTAGGTACACATCAATGATGTGACAATAGTCAAGTTACTTATAAGAAAAAAAAGGAACACTTCTTTTAAGTCATGTTACTTATAAACATAAAAAAGAAACACTTATATAAAGTCATATTATTTATAAACTCAAAAAAAAACACTTATATAAAGCCATGTTACTTATAAACAAAAAAGAAAAACTTATATAAACCCATGTTACTTATAAACAAAGAGATAAATACTTGTAAAAAGTCATGTTACTTTTAAACAAAGAAAGAAATAATTATATAAAGTCATGTTACTTATCAACAACAACAAAAAACACTTATATAAAGTCATGTTACTTATAAACAAAAACAAAAACACTTATATAAAGTCATGTTACTTATAGACAGTCACGGATTGCCTCCCCTTACCTCTGCAGTAGTGGTCCAACAGTGGCCAAAACTCAAGAGTATTTAATATGGGTCTTCAAAGGCGTCTACCTTCGGACAAGATTACTCTTGGTAGAGTTGTAGATAGAAGAATAATGATGCTTCTATCTCAAGTGAGTTTTCATAAGATATTTCAGAAGTCAAGAACGACGATGCAATGGACAAGGCAATTGTTAACTTATATCTGATCCGAGATACTCTTGAGTTTTGGCCACTGTTGGACCACTACTGCAGAGCTAAGGGGAGGCTATCCGTCACAGGTTACCATGTACATGTGGAAAACCAATAGCCAGGGATCAAGATCTCCAGGACGACCCAGAATTCGCTAGGAGAACAACATTAGACAATCCCTGATGGATCGAGGACTGGACTGACACCAGGCCAAACGATATACAGCTTAACATGGCGCTCTCTCTATCTAACCTCTACACACCAAGGTAGAAGAGGTTTGTTTGTTTTGTTTGTTTGGTTTTAAGGACCATCTACATTGTACACGGAAAACTCCATCAGTGGTGCGATCTCCTCCTTTACCTCACAAGGAGAAGCTCGGCACAGTGCACGAACTCCAAAGCCTCGGCGCGCATCCCAATGTGTGTATACAGAAACCAGACATTCTATAAATATTTTTGCATCGGGTAGGTTTTCTTAATTGTGTAAACTCTGGCACGGCAGCGGCCGTACGTCCTACTCTTTATGATTTCAAACTGCCAAGTAATTTTTAACGTGCAAAATTTTTAACAGGACCTACTATTTTTCGCTATTTTACCTCGATAATGTTATATGCTTAAATAATGCTAAAAATACATCAGCTATTGAAAGGATACGGTATGTAAGATGACAGAGAGAAGAAGGGCAGAATGTAAGACGGGCCTGCGTGCCCAATTCTTAACCCTTGGAAAATAAAGTTCGTTCGTTCGCTCGTTCGCTCTTATCCAAGAAGGCTAGGCATCCGATCTCACTACTCAGAGAATCAGGGGGAAGTATGACGTTATTAGTACAAAGTGGTTGTGAAAAAATTCCATTAAGAATATTCCCTGTACTGGGAACCGACCCTAGTTCCTTTAGAATTTGATGTGGACGCCATGTCTAATAGCCACTCTGGTCCCCGGGATAATAGAGAACCAAGTAAGAAAATGTCTTTAAAGGTTTGTCCAAGTTCGCTATTTGGCGCCGATGGAACATTTCGGTGTGTACATCTGCGACTACAACCAAAAGAAATGGTAAGGCATTATCACTGAAAGTGGCAGAGGAAATAAGTGTTCACATCTTTTACATGCGCATCAAACTCCATATTATTTAAAGTACTTTATTTCTAAACATGGTAAACAATATTTTTTTAACAATTGTACTGATGAAAATAAGAGGTTTTTTTATGCCTTACATAAATTTGTATAATGAATTGATCAAAAATAAATACAAAATGAAAATCTGTTATTTAGTTTGATATTTTATTAATATTTAAATTGTTCCCCTTTAAAATCAATATTTGGATGCCTTCCCCTAACTTCTTAATCTCTGCTGCTTTTATAGTATCACAAGGTTAAAGAGGGGGGGGGGGGAAGGGCACTTATATTAGCCATGAAAAGGTTTATTTCTGTGAAGGACTGCTAGCTGGGTGTTTGGTCGTCACGTCGTAAGTTTATTCGAGTGTTACTGCTTATTCATTCCATATACTTTTTTTTTTTTTTTTCTAAGCGTAATAATTTTACCTCTAAATCTATTATTGCTAGTGTGCCGACGTGTCGTTAAAAGTACTACTAGCTGAAATGAAGATCCATGTGTATTTTTCGTTTCCTCTTGTGTCTACCGATACTGTGGTCTTCCTTAACTCCAGCTGATTTATGACTTAATCAATGACGATTTGACGTATGGTGTCTAAAATAACAATAAGTAATTCTTCTATTGGATTGTTTAATGTTTGACTGTGTTGATTTATTTCATATGTCAGTGATAAACTGTCTCTCTTGTTCTACGGTTTAGATTCGTTGTTGGTTTACTACTTTATTTTTCTACCCGTAGTTACATAACTGTAATATCTTTAGTCAGTTGTTGGAGTTGGGGTTTGATGTGTAGTTTCTGCTTACTTGACAGCGTATTTGTTGTCAATTTATTTATTGTCTTAGTTAAAGGTGTAAACAATCATTCTCATACCACTTTGACACACATCAATAATTTCACAAAATATATCTGAAAGCGCAGCAATTCTCCTCCAGTCTGACCATCAGTAGTTCTGTCAGTATTACTATTTTATCCTAGTTAGATCGTCTGTAGCTCTGTCAACATTACAAATCTCTCACAGGCATTCATCTGTAGTTCAATCAACATTACAAATATGTTCCAGTTCTCATCCAATATGTGGTTCTGTCAACAATACAAATATGTCCCAGTTAGCTCAGCTCATCTGTAGTTCTGTCAACATTACAAATCTGTCCCAGTTAGCTCAGCTCATCTGTAGTTCTGTCAACATTACAAATCTGACCCAGTTAGCTCAGCTCAACTGTAGTTCTGTTAAGATTGTGACGAATCATTTGTGCACTTTTACAACTTTTATCCTCTCCGCGAGTATCACTTCGTTTCTTCATTTTCCTCACCGATCGTCCTATGGTTTGACATATTTTATGCACCTACATTCAGCTCTAGCCGCTCGCAGACTTGTGTACGTTTCGCCCTGTAAATCGTCGTAAGCTAATTAGGCAGGTCAGCGAATAATTTATCACCTCAGTTCTCGAGCTACCTTTTACAAAGTCGATCTTTATTGACACAAGGTGGTAGCGCAGGATCGATGAAAAGACAGTCATATTGTCTGTCTGAGAAATGCGTCTGAAGGATTTACGCAAACACAGATGATAAGACGTAATCGTTTCCGCTGGGCCATCTTTGTATCAATATTACCGACAATCTGTTTGGGGAGACAATATTGTGGGAAAGCATCTAGACGGGAGATAAGTTCACATATTTGTTTGTGAGTTTGCATAAAGATGCAATCCGAAGTATTACTGCCTTATTAGAAAGATGTCACGCGTTGGAATTTTAAAATTTGATATTTCAAAACACGCGGCGGATATTATGATTTAACACCCCGACACATTAATTCTAAAGAGTTTACCATTGGCTTAATGTTAGAACCGGAATAGACGATGACTTTCATTGGCAAATTTATCGGAAGTACAATCTGGGATGTGAACAGAGACATATAAATATAATCTATCGAAATCGGAGTCACAAATCAGACTGCATCGCCACGTCAAGCTAGCAATTCATCTGAGCCAGAGAGACGAGCGGACACAGGATTCTAAAATTATAAGTGACCGATCGAAGTATTTTGGCAACTTTTAAATCCGCATTTTTAAATACAAGACTGGAAACTTAAAGGACCAGGACAGAGTGTGACAGTACGGACTGTTACGTCGGATTAACACTAAGGTGCTGCCACTTAATTATAGTTAGGGTAAGAATACTTAGCAAGATTAAATACTAAGTATTTGAGCGTGTCTAGTTAGCGTAATAACACTAGTCACAAATCCTATGAGTGATTTAATTAAAGGGTTCAGACGTCATCGAACTTAGGGTATAATTGCTCAGTAGTTAGGACGGAAGTGATGGTTTGAGAGAAGGGGGGGGTTAAGTGAGTTGGTTTTAGGCACGAGACGAGCGAAGCAGTGATTTTGGGGTTTGGACCATCTTGTAAGTTCGATGGCTGTGTGTTATTTCTTGGGATGACTGGTTTGTATACCACAGAAGCACATGTATTTATGAACTATTATGAAGTTGTCAGAGTGTGCAGACACTTAATAAAGGTGTTCATTCATATTTAATCCAGCTTGAACTTATTTCCTGAAAGTCAGTAGGAAGTGTCGTTTGTTTACATCAGGTAATAGAGAAAAGAATATTACTATATTTTCGACGATCATGCAGCCTAAAACATAAACACAGTTACGAGTCTCCAAAAGAATCACCTGGGTTATGGTCCTTTTCTGTAATCACCATCTCTGGCAGTCGCCAGTAAAACAACAGATGAACATTGATAAAAGATTCCACCCCATTCTAACCCTGTCACACTAGACTTGATTTGTCACCGTGACCAAGCCCGGTCACATCTAACTTGATTCGGTGCCGTTCCCGTCCACTCCCCCGGTCACAAGAGTATTTGGGCAACTTTGAAACTTAAAAGTAAACCCCCATTTTTAAATACAAAGACTGGAGACCTAAGGAATCAAATCACCCGTCATAAGAGGAATACTAACATTTCCCAGACCAAGTGATTCGTAAGCATCAACATGCTGTGTCCATTATAACTGTGCCAGGAAATTGTGTTCTCAAAAATTACTTTGGGGTAAGCGTAAACATTTATTTTACCATGTGAATTTGACATGTTTCTTTGCTAAATGGTGTTACGACTGGAATTCTTCGGGATGTGTGCCATATTTATATTAAAGAGTTCATCGTGCTATGTTATCGAATGCACTAGGGTTTGGTCATGCAGGACACGAAACTGGCAGAATAACTCAAGTCGCAGGGTAGTAGGTCTACAATACAAATGTAGTACATATGTATTAGGTTTTCTTCACAATACAATAGCAATGGAGAATCTTCAAGATCTGTCTCCTCATAAATATGGGCAGTCTATATGGCAATAAGAATGCATGTTGAAATAATACGTATATTCGTTTCTCTATTCAGTTCTGGCCGTTCTGACTACGAGGTGTGTGTCATTCACGGACACCCAAGTAATGCGAACCAGAAACGAGAATTTTTGTTTCTTCTTGTATAAATTACTTCTCCGTGAGGTGCAGAACTTCTTATAAGTTCAGGACCATCTTAACGATCGTTGAAACAAGTGGCATCCTTCAAAAATATAATGATGCCACGTAAAGATACTTAATTCCTCCACAATTCCGGGAGTTTGAAAAATACGTCTAGCTTGGACGAATGAAACATATGAAAGTCCCAGAATATTAGTCGTTAGAATAAATTAGCGCAACTGCGTTACGTTATTGACAACCGGTCAATCAATCAATCAGTACCCTTTAGCTCACCAAGGAGCATAGGCTTTCAACAAACACATGCCAAGTCTTCCTGTCCTGTGCCATCCGCTCAAGTTCATTCCATGTTTTCCTCATCATTTTAACCTCTGTTTCCTGTTCTCTTCCCCATGTGTTTTTTCGACTACCTCTGCCTCTCTTTCCCTGTGGATTCCAGAACAAGGATTACCTTGTAAGGCTATAAACAGGTTTCCTCAATTGACAACCGGTGACGTATAAAAATATATTGTATACAAATATACAAATACAAGTTAAAGATCGTGCAAAACATGTTTTTACCACAAATAGACATATCTCCATAAATAACAATGGATATGTGCCTGCATGTGGCAATATACCATAACTTATTACTTTTATTCCTTAACAAAATATCCCGTTCTCGCGGAGAAAAAACACATACATTTAAAAAAAAACTCAAAATCAAACAATTACTGAACCGGAAAATCGGCCAGAATTGATCAAATAAAAGTGCCAGTAGTCAAACGATTGAAAACCTTAGGCACAGTCTGTTTGCATATGCGTACTAATTTAAGTAATGATGCAAGACAGAAATATGTCAGTCATAAGTCATCAGTCAATGAAAGAAAAGGAAAGTCAAATGCATTAATTACATACATCATGATAATACAAGTGATGACTACGTTGAATGTCTAGGGTATGTATATTATGAAGTGTAAATCACAACAAGAACAGACAGATAAACAATTTAATTTATTCCACAACACTTTACAACACTGTGACACTCACACACATTTAACACTCTATAAGACTATCTTAAATGAGTCTATGGTAAAGTTTCAAATATAGATGTATTAATTACTTTCACTATTATATATCCTGATTCAGCTACAAAGTGAACCAGGAATCACAATCAAATGTAATCACAATTTATATGTACAGAATTTATAAATATGAACCTTGTAGTGACATATTTTATTAATATTATCCTATGTGTGTCAGTTGTGTAGTAGTACTATGAGGTAATACTGGTTTTGTTTTTCAAGCTATGTTGTTATTTGTCATCATGACTTCAAGTGTTTGTTTATCTGGGAAATAGTATAGGGGAAAAGATCACAGTTCCTGTCAATTTAAACAAGGTATTGTCCCTCTTTTTTACTATAATGTCAATTTTTGAGGGGACACATAATGTTGAGCTCCTCTGGCCAAAGAAGCTTAACTTTCGTGATGGCGGCAGGAAAAGACTCCTCTGCTCGATTGCTCCCCTGTGTTCTGGAGACACCTCACTGGTCGCTATCTGGACCCAGGAGTATGCTGTCAGCCTCTAGATTCAGCAAAGCTCAGACCAGGTGCTGCTTCAATAACATAGGACCACGGTCCCATAATTCATGGAAATAATACACAATTACGTTGACTGGCAATGAATATGGCACAACATCCGACCTGCCGCTGTCGCAGGCTTTTATTTAGAAAAATATAAGCTGAATCTCAACTCACTGTAGCTTTTAGAAAGTTTATTTGAAAATGTGGTGCTGAACTGACGCTTCTAATTGCCTATATTGGCGGGTCTAACCAATTGTGCCATGTTTACACAAGCGTTTGAAAAAAAGTATCCTTCCTTCCGTCTCCCCTAACAACAAAAAATAGTATTTGTAGCCCGACTAATCGTGTTTAGCCTTACATTTACTTCTATCCAATCAAATAGGATTTAACATGGGGACCTATTTCCCGTACAATGGGGGTTTTAAAATCTGCCACTGAGCGATTCTGATTTTGGTGTTGTCTGACACCCTCACTATTTCTTTTGGCTATATTTTGTTAATTCCTAGACTATTTGCGTAACACTTAACATATTATTTGTCAGCAAGTCCTAAGGAACCCAACTATATAAATTTTATGGGGCTAAGGGGCTGCGTTCAAAATATGCATTTTCTTCTACCTCCCGTTCACTTCGATCGATGTGGTGTCTGGGTACTGTCATGTTTTCAGACATAAAACAGTATAATGTCATATTTCCTAATAAGCATTTTGTAAGTTTTAAAACCTAACTCTCGTATGGGTAGTGTTTTTTATCACTGTCGATTTGAAAAAAGCTAGTGCTTGTGGCCTTACACGCGTGATGGTAGTAATTGTATAGCGAGACGCGTGTTAGTGTTGCATGCGTTCCGGCTTTCAGCCCTGTCTTCTCTCTATCCTAATTCCATCTGTCTTTCGTTTATGGTAACGTAGTGTATAAAATGACATGAATGGAATTTTAAATATAGGTCAGCTTGCGTATCTCAAGGTTTTTCTTAGAAAGGCAGTACACGTTTTATTGTGTTGTGGAAACGCGTGTATGCTGCAGTAGGCTTTTACTATCAACGTGAAACATTACAATTTGCAGACGAAGTAGAAAACAAGGGGGGTTTCGAGTACAGTCATTGTGACAGCACTGTTCTTTACCATTCTTCTTTCCTTTTATTGAATTTATTCGTTATGCTTTACATTTACCTTTTAATTTATATATGTGGATTAGAATTTCTCACGACAAATTCTCCCCACTTAAAACAGACGTTATATGTCAGTCTATAATTCTATATACACATAGCGAAATTTATTATTTTTCCTGGAGTTTAGGGTGATTCTCATCACACGGATGGCGGCTTAAAAAATCCGCTCCCAGATTTGTTTTTCCACTTATATACTCTATGCTAAACTCAAATGGCTGCATCAGTAATGACCAACGGAGTAGTCTAGGATTTTCATGTCTAGCCTGCGCTAGAAACGACAAGGGTTTGTGATCCGTTTGCAACTTAAATGCCTTCCCATACAGATAAATATTGAATTTCTTTATCGCCCATATTACTGCAAGACATTCCTTTTCGCTAGTTGAGTAATTGGTTTCAGCTTTATTCAACTTTCTGCTAGCATATGCCACTGGGCTTAATTCCCCATCCAATGCATCTGATTTCTGTAGCAGAGTTGCACCTAACCCAATATTACTGGCATCCGTCCTGACAATGAATTCTTGACTTAAGTCAGGTAATTTCAAAATAGGTTTACTTGTGAGCTTTTCCTTCAATTCTTGGTAAGCCATTTCACATTGTGGTGTCCATGTAATTCGATCTGGATTTCATTTACGTGTCAAATCAGTTAACGGTGCACATAAGGAATTAAAGTTTTTGATATACTTTTGGTAGAAACCACATAATGAGACAAAGGATCTCACGTCTTTCTTGGTTTGTGGTCTCGGGGCTTTCTTTAGTTTCTCTAAATTCTTTGGGTCAGGGGTCATGTTTTCCTGATAAACTGTGTGTCCCAAGAATTCTAATTCTTTACATCCAACGCAACATTTGGTTGGTCGGGCTGTTAAATTCGCTTCCTTAAGTCGATTAAACAGCATGTTCAGAGAGTCAATGTGTTCCTCAAATGTTTCTGTGGCTATAAGGATATCATCCATGAAATTTGTGATGCATGGGTTATTCAGAGGGTCCAATAATTTTCTCATCATTCTAGAGAAGACACTAGGCGCATTCTTCAATCCAAATGGCAATCTATTAAACTCATAGTGTCCTTCTGAGGTACTAAAAGCTAGGTATGGTCTAACCTCAGGCTTTACTGGAATCTGATAGTATCCTTTACTCAGGTCCACTTTTGAGAAATATTTAGCTTTATTTAGCCTGGCAAACAACTGATTTGTATCCGGCAATGGATCCACCTGTCCTTCTGTAATAGCATTCAGTCTCCTGTAATCTATACAGAGTCTATGTTCTCCAGAGGGCTTCCTTAAGAGTACAACACCGGAACTATACGAAGATTCACTGTGTGAAATAATTCCTTCCTTCAACAAATAATCTATCTCTTCCTTCAAAGCTTTCTCCTTAGCAAAAGGAATCGAATAGGGTTTCATACAGACAGGTGTGGGGTCTATCAGCTTCATATCATATTCCAATAAGTTTGTATGCCCCGGTCGGTCTGTTAACACCTCTGTATGATTATCTAGAACCTGTTGCACTCTCTCTTTCTGAGTTTTCGTTAAATGTGTACTGATTTTCACATGTGCCGCTGTCTCACAGGGATGTAATGGATATTCAAATGATGAAAGTGGTTCCTTTTTCATCTCCATGGCGATGGACAAGGTCAACAAGTGTGTCTCTTCCTGATGTTCTCTTTCCAAATATTTCTTCAGGAGATTCACATGATAGATTTTTTCTTTCCCCTTCTTATCTATCTTATAATTGGTTCTAGACACCTTCTCTAGAACTGTATATGGACCTTGCCATCCAATTTGTAACTTATTCTGACTACCGGGTAGAAGAAGCAGTACCTTCTCTCTCACAGCCAAATCTCTGTCTTTAGCTTTCCTGTTATAATAGGCAGCATGTTTCTTCCTGGCTTGTCTCAAATTGTCATTGGCAAGTTTCCAGCCAGTTTTTAAACGAGTGGTCAGCTCATTCACATATTGGTATGAAGATGTAATGTTTTCCTCTGCCTTTTCATCAGTCCACGTTCTTAACAGCGCTTCCAGTGGACCTTTTATTGGCCTTCCAAATAATAATGTTGCCGGGGCCATTCCGGTTGAAATATGGGGTACCTCCCGATAAGCAAAGAGGGCGGCGTGAAGGTACTGATCCCATGTATCTGGTTTTTCGTTTGCCAACTTTCTCAGGATCGACATCAACGTGCCATTAAATCTTTCCACTTGGCCGTTCCCTTGTGGGTGGTACACACTACAATGGAAGTGTTTGGCCTGGAAGATCCTGAAAACTTCTTCTGTTAGTTTCCCCTTGAACTGAGAGCCATTATCAGTCAAGATTTGATTGGGAAAGCCTAACTTTGTGAAAATTGTGAGCAATGCCTCTGCCACATGTTTAGAATCAATCGATGACAGGGCTACCGCCTCTCCCCACATAGAACAAGTGTCCACCAGAGTCAGAATGTAGCTGTTCCTTCTCTTGGTTCGGGTGAGAGGTCCCACAAGATCCACGGCAACTCTCTCAAAGGGTGTTCCCACTATGGGCATTTCCCCCAGAGTTGCTGGTGCAGTCCAATGTTTAGGTGCTACTCGTTGGCACTCTGGACAGGATTTTACATATCGTTTGATATCTTCAGTTATCCCTGGCCAGAAATAGTGATAAGCTATACGCTGTCCTGTTGCGCTGATCCCCATATGACCACTGAAGGGAATCGCATGCCCTAGTTCCAACACTTTAGTCCTATATGAAGTGGGAAGGACCAACTGTCCGGGACCATTGGATTCAGATCCAGCCTTCCTATAAATCAGTTTGTTCTTCATATAAAACTCTCCCTTCTCTGGAGGTGTATGAGATTTGGGCAACTTCTTGAAACACGGCTTGAGTGTTTTGTCCTCAGCCTGTGCCTTCCTCATCTCATCTGGATGAGTATTTATTGGATTATCCTCCTCCTTTTTAGACTGTGATCTGGTCTGCACTGTTGCCAATATCACAGGTCTCTTGGGATTCCCCAAGAAGACATATCTACACCCCAATATCAGAGGGTAGATTGGCTCATTTATCACTGCTGCTTTTATGATTCCTTCCACATATCGCGTTTTCACCTTTATCCGGGCGACGGGAAGTGTCATGGTAGCTACATCCTTGGTTGCAGTTTGAATCTCCACTGTTTCTGTGGTGTATTGATCGGCCTGCACCAGGTGAGAACTCACAACGGAATCGTAATCTAAACTGGTATCATATAAACACCTTATAGTGACACCATTACAGATGACATCTTCACACACTGGGGGTGGTATGGTTCCTGTAGTTCTGCAGGTTTGACCTTTTTTTCCTTTTCTCCAGATGTCATAGCAGCACAATGAGGAGGTTTCCTTCTACAATGGTCAGTGTCATGATTGTTCATCTTACAATTTTTACACCACCTTTTCCCTTGGTTGAAAGATTTTCTTTCATCATATTTCCTTTCATCGAATTGTGGGGTTTTATTTTTATTGTCATACCGTGGCCTATCAAACTGGTGCTTACCTTTGTTTTGATCTCTAGGATCAAATTTATTAAAGTTCTGTGGTGCCCTAAAATTATCCACCTGTTTCTTTTTATTACCTGATACCTCTGCCTGAGCTGCTTGATACCTTGCAGCAACATTTAGCAACTCACCCAGCCTCTCTGCACCTTGTTCCATGAGAAACTTTCTCAGGTCTGGAGCCATAGACTCTCTTAATTGTTCTATAAGGACCATTTTCCTAAGATCTTGGGTTTTCCCCAGAGAAGTCCATTTCTCCAAGTATGTCTCTAACCGTGCAGAGAACTGGTGATAGGTTTCACCTGACAGTAGTTTAGCATTCCTAAATTTTTTCCTATAAAATTCTGCTTTCTTTTCATATCTTAACAAAAGAGCCTGCTTTAGCATGTCATAATTTTCTTGATCACCTCTGTTCATTTTGGCAAAAACTTCATAAGCTGCCCCACGAAGCCCTTGAGATAACTTTAAGCTCCACCTTTCTCTTTCTAACCCATATGTGGTAGCTAATAGTTCATATCTATTTAGATAGCTCTCAATATCATCGTCTTTCTCAACAAAATGATCTAAATGAAAATTCATAGCTGAGGTTGAGGCTCCCTGACTAGCATTGGCATCAGAGGTAAAGGGACTGGCACCATTTTCAGGAGCATGGCCTTGAAACTCAAACTCCCTTAGTCGTAACTCATGTTCCCTTTGAAATCTCTTCTCCTCCTTTTCTGCTTCCATCTCTGCAGCCTGTCTTCTTTCCTCGGCTTCCCTTTCTGCAGCTAATCTCTTGTCTTCCCTGTCTGCAGCTAATTTCTTCTCTTCTCTTTCTGTCTCCAATTTCTTAGCTTCAGCCACAATCTGCTGCCTCTTAGTCTCAGCCTTAGCCTGCAGCCTCTTAGTCTCAGCCTCTAACTTTCTTTCGGCTTCTTTTTCTAATCTTCTTTCTTCCCGTTCAATATATTTGTCACATTCAGCAGTGACATAAGCGATCATAATTTGCCCGTCCATTCCTAACTCTTTTGCAGTCTGCACAGCAGCAGATCGAAATTTGGCCAGGTCCGCCATTTTCTAACAGGTAAATGTATGTAATGTCTAACTAAACAATACAATCTGTACTTATTTATCCAAAGACACCACAGACACTGAGAGCTCAACGTTATTTATTTCCACCCAAGTATACCTTTTAATTCTTATTATTCCCAATATATATAATAGGAGAAAGTTCAATATCCCGAGAGCGAGACCCCAATATATGTGGTAAAGTGGGATGATATAAATATTTATAGGGGACTTAGTGTACTGACTGAGGTCAGCTGTGAAGGTATCTGTATCTAATAGGTGTAGTGTTTTACAGATAACCTTACTTGCTACCACATTTATACCTCAGTCAGAATTATTCTGGAATATGGTGATGACTACGTTGAATGTCTAGGGTATGTATATGATGAAGTGTAAGTCACAACAACAACAGACAGATAAACAATTTAATTTATTCCACAACACTTTACAACACTGTGACACTCACACACATTTAACACTCTATAAGACTATCTTAAATGAGTCTATGGTAAAGTTTCAAATATAGATGTATTAATTACTTTCACTATTATATATCCTGATTCAACTACAAAGTGAACCAGGAATCACAATCAAATGTAATCACAATTTATATGTACAGAATTTATAAATATGAACCTTGTAGTGACATATTTTATTAATATTATCCTATGTGTGTCAGTTGTGTAGTAGTACTATGAGGTAATACTGGTTTTGTTTTTCAAGCTATGTTGTTATTTGTCATCATGACTTCAAGTGTTTGTTTATCTGGGAAATAGTATGGGGGAAAAGTTCACAGTTCCTGTCAATTGAAACAAGGTATTGTCCCTCTTTTTTACTATAATGTCAATTTTAGAGGGGGACACATAATGTTGAGCTCCTCTGGCCACAGAGGCTTAACTTTCGTGATGGCGGCAGGAAAAGACTCCTCTGCTCGATTGCTCCCCTGTGTTCTGGAGACACCTTACTGGTCGCTATCTGGACCCAGGAGTATGCTGTCAGCCTCTAGATTCAGCAAAGCTCAGACCAGGTGCTGCTTCAATAACATAGGACCACGGTCCCATAATTCATGGAAATAATACACAATTACGTTGACTGGCAATGAATATGGCACAACATCCGACCTGCCGCTGTCTCAGGCTTTTATTTAGAAAAATATAAGCTGAATCTCAACGCACTGTTGCTTTTAGAAAGTTTATTTGAAAATGTGGTGCTGAACTGACGCTTCTAATTGCCTATATTGGCGGGTCTAACCAATCGTGCCATGTTTACACAAGCGTTTGAAAAAAAGTATCCTTCCTTCCGTC
The DNA here is from genome assembly GCA_024509875.1 of Oreohelix idahoensis. Taxonomy (NCBI): domain Eukaryota; kingdom Metazoa; phylum Mollusca; class Gastropoda; order Stylommatophora; family Oreohelicidae; genus Oreohelix; species Oreohelix idahoensis. The sequence continues at coordinate 71,864 of JAMPIV010006050.1, forward strand.
TCCCCTAACAACAAAAAATAGTATTTGTAGCCCGACTAATCGTGTTTAGCCTTACATTAACTTCTATCCAATCAAATAGGATTTAACATGGGGACCTATTTCCCGTACAATGGTGGTTTTAAAATCTGCCACTGAGCGATTCTGATTTTGGTTTTGTCTGACACCCTCACTATTTCTTTTGGCTATATTTTGTTAATTCCTAGACTATTTGCGTAACACTTAACATATTATTTGTCAGCAAGTCCTAAGGAACCCAACTATATAAATTTTATGGGGCTAAGGGGCTGCGTTCAAAATATGCATTTTCTTCTACCTCCCGTTCACTTCGATCGATGTGGTGTCTGGGTACTGTCATGTTTTCAGACATAAAACAGTATAATGTCATATTTCCTAATAAGCATTTTGTAAGTTTTAAAACCTAACTCTCGTATGGGTAGTGTTTTTTATCACTGTCGATTTGAAAAAAGCTAGAGCTTGTGGCCTTACACGCGTGATGGTAGTAATTGTATAGCGAGACGCGTGTTAGTGTTGCATGCGTTCCGGCTTTCAGCCCTCCCTTCTCTCTATCCTAATTCTATCTGTCTTTCGTTTATGGTAACGTAGTGTATAAAATGACATGAATGGAATTTTAAATATAGGTCAGCTTGCGTATCTCAAGGTTTTTCTTAGAAAGGCAGTACACGTTTTATTGTGTTGTGGAAACGCGTGTATGCTGCAGTAGGCTTTTACTATCAACGTGAAACGTTACAATTTGCAGACGAAGTAGAAAACAAGGGGGGTTTCGAGTACAGTCATTGTGACAGCACTGTTCTTTACCATTCTTCTTTCCTTTTATTGAATTTATTCGTTAGGCTTTACATTTACCTTTTAATTTATATATGTGGATTAGAATTTCTCACGACACCAGCTCCAGCGTCTGCCAGCTATGAGGGTGTGCATGTCCTCTTGCTTGCTCCGAGTAAGCAGCTCTTGGTTGGTAATGGTAATCGGCCAAAAGATTCGTTGAATTTTTTCACTATAGAAAAGCACAGAAAGCACACAGATCTGATATAATCTTAATTTTGTGCTTGTGCTGCATTGAGAGGAATTCCAGATGTTTAGGCTAAAAAATTATGTTCTGCTTTGTTCATTCTGCTGTTGATATCTTTGCTTGCCCCGCCGTCTGTTGTTACTATGCATCCTAGGTATGTGAAGGTGTCTGGCTGTACCAGTTGCTGATTCCTTACTGATATGGGCTCAGGGTTGCTCACATTGAGCTTCTTTAAATTGATGTTCAAGGCCACCTGCTGGCTATACTTATTAAGTCTATCCGTCTTTTCCTGAATCTGTTGTTGTGAATGTGCTAGTAGTGCAATGTCATCTGCATATTCCAGATCTTCCAATGTAGAAAATGTAGTCCATCCTATTCCTCTTTCTACTGCCCAGAGCCATGTCCTTGGTGGAATGATCCATCAATGCCAAATGATTACCGTCATTAGCAGAAACCATGGCAATAAAAGCAAAAATGAACAAAATAACCACTAACATCCTGTGAAGAAATTGTGGGTAGTTATTAGATACCAATTTACTAATTATACGGTCACATGTCATGAGTGCTGAGAGTAGCATCCCAGTGATCATAGGCCATAAGTATATGAAATAGATGTTAGGCATAGTTTGGTTTGTGACAGATGTTCACCTGTATATACGTACATAATAGGATTTTGGTACATCATTGTCATACCGTGTGATTCCTTCTGTTAAATTGGACTTAAAGTCCTCAATGTCAGGAAAACCGGACATCATATCTCTGTAATTATCATCATGAGGAGTGATCTCATCACTTTCAAAAATTGTACAGAGACGCAACCAGAATAACTAGTGTTACAAGTATAATATTCACTGGCAAGTAACTGAGCACAAGTAATGACTGCGTGCGCAGTTAACTTGTGTCCCTGTTCCCACTGTTCTTTTTCTTCAGGTGAGCAATCTTTGATACCGTGGATACGGCCAAGTGTCAAATCAGCAATAGGATTCTTTAACAGATATAGCCTAACTCTGTCTGCAAAAATGGTATATGAATGTTAACAATGGCCGTGGAATGCATTACAATGGTTCCACCAAAAGTAATTCATTTAACAAAACCACCAGTTGCACAAGAGGGATGTATAAGATACTTCATGACTCCTACAGTTGTGCAAGCAGAATCACGGAGTACCGTCACATGTCTATTGTTCAACAACCCTCTGTGAAGCAGAAGTGTGCCTGTGCCACCGTGGGCGGATAATGCCGTAACTGCAGGCAATGGAGGAACACACTTAACAGTGAAGTAGTATTGGGTTGAAAAAAAGTTAAACAATCGGGACAATGTGAAGCATGCTCAACATCACAGGCAAAACAAGCAGCTGGTTGATTAATAGCAGTATTGTCCTGATTATTCACGGGTGCATCTCCAGTATGTGCTGAATTTGCATGGTAATTTGAATGTGCAACATCACGAGAGCGTGATTGCTGTCTGCCGATTAAAAGAACTACTTTGATTTCTGAAGTTTTGGGATACATGCCTAGGTACAGAATTATGATTGTTTGATCCATAGTTATTCCAATCCCTGTTAAAAGGAATAACATTGTCCTGTATTCTCCAACTTGAGTTTTGTTGCTGGTAATCGCCTGTATTATGAGGTGACTAGTTTCGGTATTGTTGTCTACCTCTGTTAGAACCTCCATTATTGTACCTCCCCGGCACAAAATTCCTATCAAGGCTATGAGATCTCAGTCTGAAGTTTGTGTTTTTCCAGACTGTGGCTAAAGCAACAGGTAAAGCTTCCTTAATTACATTATTACTGACACAAGTAACTGGATGTGCAGTGAAGAACTGTCTTCAAATTTCCTCCAGTGAATACAGGCTATGTGGTTTCCGTTAATGTGAGAATTAAGAAGCACGAAATGTCATCAAAACTAGGCTTAAAAATGGGCAAACGAAATTTACTAGACCAAGTATTTTGCCTCTTTGAGGAACCATAAACCTCTGAATCATCATTTTATTTACCCTGAATTGTCAGTTTTAATTCTTTTAGATGAAGAAGCAGCATTTCTTTTTCATGGGCTAATTTTGCCTTTCTCTCCTCTATTTCCCTTTCATGTGTTAATTGCATTTTACTCTTCTCCAGCTCAGTAATACACCTCTTTTCATCTAATTCAGTCTTCTTTACTTCCAATTCATCAAGACGCCTCTTTTTCTCCAATTCAACAATACACCTCTTTTCAGCTTTCCGTTCCTCCAATTCCCTTTGATGTGCTAAATTTCTCTGTTCCGATTCTCTAATTTTCCCCTCCTTCTGTTTGCTTTGGCAAACTCAGTCAAGGCAAAGTCCTTTAAAGATTCACCTTCTAATCCAAATGCTTTGCCCTGTTTGACAAAGCAATCTAAAGTAGCCATGTTAATTGATAAATATATAAATTAAAAAATAATATGGTATGAAATCAGTTTTACAAGTAAACGGTACACATGAGACAAGGGACGTTTCGGGTTTTACCCTTCGTCAGCCACAGTTACGAACAGGTGACAAGGACAAGAACTACATATAGGTACTACAAAGGTCTGTGATGATGAGGAAAACGTCAAATGAGCGATACAAGCAGATGAAACCACGGTGATGAGCGAAACGATAACAGTTATAATGCAAGAAAATCGTGAAACCAGAAAGACATGTCGAAGCAAGAAAGTAAATAATAATCGAAACGAAGACTGGAATGAACAACACTAATAAAATGCGTACAAAATCACTTAGCTGTGTCGAGGAAGGAAACATTTAAAATGGCTGAAAAACTAAGGCGTCATGCGGAAGTGACGTAGGAGCTAGTGACGGCTAAGAACAGAAAAATGAGGAAACGAAACGAACCAAAGCAAAAACAAGGACAGATAGGAAAATAACGACAGAAGCCACAAGAATTATGTAAAATGATGCTGGACATTCATCCCAGTAGGAGCTAAAACGCCCATTTGAAAAATGAGGCGATTCTCCAACGAAAAGCGAGTTCGGTCGTCGCCGATACATGAACGGAGGGCAGTGACATGAATGTCAGAGTTACCTGAATGGTCAGGGCTATTGAAGTGAAGGGTCACTGGTAAATGTTTGCCATGATGGATGTCATTCAAGTGCTCACGAAACCTTTCTGCCAAACGTCTGCCACATTGATAATGTGACCTACTTAGTCAATACGTAAAATCAATGGCTTGTTGCTTTACAATATGATGAAAGTAAAGAAGGTAGGAATACTATTAAGCAATAATAATAAAGTAAATCCTGGAGCAACAACATGTGAAGAAAAAGAATGCAAGAAAAAATATATATATTAATAAGATAGTATACGGATATAGACAAACAGTTAAACACTTGCAGCAAGGAAAAAAATACTAATGGGAAATTGAAGGTACAACGGAAAATGGAACAATCTTACAGCCAAGAAACGACAACACAGGACCCGGACAGTGTGTAAACATGAATATTGTATTCAAGCGACATGAAGGTGAGGTAATGGCACGAACAAAACAATCATAAAACCAAGAAAAAGAGCAATTTACAACAAGCCATTTACAAATAAATAGACGGAACGTCACACCTAAACAAACACTATTACAGGAAACAAGCAGTGAACAGAAATCGTCTTCGAGGTTCCTTGAACCGGCAAATTTTACGGGCTGAAGACTATAAATCTACAGAAACATCCGTTGTGAGTTGTGCGGACATGTGGTTGCTAACATCGGAACGCCTCCCAACCGCCCGTCAAGACATAGAACCATCAAACATGTAAAAGAAATGGAAAAAAAGGCTTACAACACACGTGCAAAGATCAACACATACAAAACAAGGCCACTTATCTGAAACACTGCGGTCCCACAGATACTCGACCGTGGAAGGCTTCAGAGTTGCATGCAGAACATGGTGTAGCGAAGAAACATAAAAAAAAAAAAACATCCGTCATAGCAGATAATGGATACAAAGTTCATGTTATGTTGATAGAAGACTTGCAAAACATCGTGAAGTGGATTTGAAATAGTAACTTGAAGCATGAACAATGGCGAATATTGACGACTGCAAAAGCCGGCAAATAAGCGCAGTGCTGTTACTGGGTATGTAAATGAGTCCAAAGGTGCAAGACTTGGAAAAAATGACGATTTTGTTTCAAATGTCCTGCAGCTCGATCCGAAACATACTGGTCGCCAATTTATATGTTTTTACGACTAGAATCCTTTGGGATGTGTGGACATATTTATATTAAAGAGTTCATCGTGCTATATTATCGAATGCACTAGGGTTTGGTCATGCAGGACACGAAACTGGCAGAATAACTCAAGTCGCCGGGTAGTAGGTCCACAATACACATGTAGTACATATTTATTACGTTTTCTTCACACTACAATAGCAATGAAGAAACTTCAAGATTTGTCTCCTCATAAATTTGGACAGTTTATATGGCAATAAGAAAGCATGTTGAAATAATACGAGTACATATATTCGTCTTCTCTATTCAGTTCTAGCCGTTCTGATTAAGACGTGCGTGTCATTCACGGACACCCAAGTAATGCGAACCAGAAAAGTGAATTTATGTTTCTTCTTGTATATATTACTTCTCTGTAAGATGAGGATTTTCTTATAAGTTCAGGACTATCTTAACGATCGTTGAAATAAGTGGCGGCCTTCAAAAATATAATGATGTCACGTAAAGATACTTAATTCCTCTACAATTTAGGGAGCTCAAAAAATACCACTTGCTTGGACGAATGCAACATATGAAAGGCCCAGAATATTAGCCGTTAGAATAAATTCGTGCAAACGCGTTACGTCATTGACAACCGGCAAGGTATACTAATATATAGCGTTCAATGCAAGTTAAAGATCGAGCAAAACATGTTTTTACCACAAATAGAGATATCTCCTCAAATAACAATGGATATATGCCTGCGTGTGGCAATATACCAAAACATATTACTTTTATTCCTTAACATGTGGTTATATATGAGGACGGCAACCTCAACATATGCAAATAGTATATTCATAAACCACTACAGCAATCGCTGGTGTTTGTTTTATGCTAATTCGATCAGAAACGAGAAAGCAGAAGTGATGAACGATAATTACGTAACATGTGCCTAAAAAGTAAAATATCGTCGTTTTGTGAGATATATATATACCTTGTAAATTGTAATTCAGGCAAATCATTGCAGTCACGCTGGCCAAGCACATTTTTTCCCACTTCATTAACCAGAATTATTAAGGTAATTTCTAATCATATTGAGGACATAATCAAATAGTTATACTGTGTACACCCAGGAAGAGTAATTATTCAGAGAGGCTAACATTGGTGGGTGGACAGCCAGACAATGCGCCTGTTAATTAGCAGCCTACAAATGTACTTTGCAGAGTTATTTGTTCTTTTTATTTTGTCTAAAGTTCGTGGAACGAAGCTATCAGACTGTACATGTTACGAAGCTGCAAGTCCGAAGTTCCTTCGCCACTAGCTGTGAGTTAAAAGCAGGGAATCAACACTAATCGCTTACACTGGACGAGTTGAGTGGAGAAGAGCCCGCATCACAGAAGAATTGACGAAATCACGGCTGGAGGACTCACTTAGACAAGCTAAGTTTATTAAGGAAACAGAAAAAATGACAATTGTTTTTTTATAAAATCCTAAACCCAAGTCTCAGTGAAGATAATTTAATTACGTCTAAAATTCACCATCATTCCGTCGCTATCTTAACCTGTCAAGACTAATTGATTATTTGTTATGTTACATGTTAGTTTAAAACAAAAGAATCGTAGTTGATTCATTTATTATAGTTATGAAAGAAAACGTATGAGCAAGACTTATTAATATATATATACATCCAGACACATATCCACATCTGTAGACTAAATACTTATAAAATAATTTCGCTGGATTTACACCAGCTGGGGAATTGAACGGGCGAAGGATCAGATATATGTTAATAGTGCTCTACCCCATGCAGCATTGTTCTCGACTTCTGAAAACATCATGTGAACACAACCTTGAGATAGAAGCATCATTATCCTTCTAACTACAACTCTGCCAAGAGTAATCTCGTGCGAAGGTAGACACATTTGATGACTCATATTAGATACTCTTGAGTGTTGACCGCTGGTGGGGCACTAATGCAGAGCTAAGGGGAGGCGATCCGTGACAAACATTACACATCTGTTATTGTTATTGGTAATCAGAATCGACTTCACTGCACTCAGGGAAAATACATAGGTGCTCAGCAGTGGCGTATCCTGGTAATGCGAGCTAGGCGTGCTGCTACTTAAAATGAATATGTACGCCTACTATTTAACTTCTTCCCCTCTTAATTTAAAAACCAACTATATCCAATTACGCAACGATAGTTATTAGGGGTATATGTCAACTATCTCCGAAATACTAATTAACTTACAACTTGAAACTCACTGTCACTGTAATAATCTGCATTCCCGGCAACTAACAAAAATTAATCACAAAAAACACTGGACGGACACAACCGATTTTTACAACTCGAGAGCTGCAGGACCACCGCACGTATGTTCGCATTGTATTTACGTATCTGGCCATGACCCCGATCCAATCAAACCAGTGTTCATACGTGAATCCGAAAGGTGCCGCACGCATTGTGACGGAATTACCCGAGAAACTTCGGGCGATTGCTACTAACCAATTAAAAACTGCACTATAAAAAGCGTCTGAGTAAACTGAAACTAGATTATACTCGTAGATTCTATGCGGGAAAATCCGTTATCCTGGTGCGTGCGGTCCGAAAGCAGAACATTAGAAGAGAAACATTTTATAGAATAATAAATTAAATTTTTTTTTCCTTCAGGCATAGGTGTGCGCAGCACGCACAGCACACATAGAGAATACGCCACTGGTGCTCAGTCTCCCTCAGCAAATGTCCAAGTGTAAGAATGCTAATTGTACCTGTAGCACGCTGGTTGTACATGCGACGGATGTATCCTCTCTTACGACCATTTCTCCTAGTCCCACGTTTGATGCCAAACTCGAACAACCTCCGCCTTGTTGATTCATCCATTGCAGTGTCATTATCCAGCAGGCGATCATTAATAGCCCTTAGTATCTCTCCATTATCCATGTGCTGTGTCCCCACCATGGGTGCTCTCGAGGCCAGACTGCCAGCTCTCTCATTGCCACGTACCCCTGCATGGCCAGAATAGTATATCCACACCAGTTCTTCAGAACTTGAGGCTTCTATTGATGTTTTCCAATCCTACCGCAGCCATCCATTCTGAACCTTTAGAAGCATGGCTTGAGAGTGTGACAATATAACTGTCCCGGTTGATGGAGTTTAAGACAGCTATCTCAGTACTGCAGTAACTGCCTCTACTTTCATTTTTATGCTGGAGGTTGTTGTCATGTAGGCTCCACTCTACATCAACACATATGCTGTCACGTAAACAGATACTACACATCAAGCCCCAACTCTAACCCCTGACTACAGAGATTACAGTTATATAACTAGGTACAGCAACAAATACACTGTCAAGTAAACAGATGCTTCTCATCAAGCCCCACCTCCGACAACTGACTACAGAGATTAAAGTTATATAACTAGGCACAACAACAAATACACTGTAAAGTAAACAGATACTACACATCAAACAATAACTCAAACACCTGACTACAGAGATTACAGTTATATAACTAGGTACAGTAACAAATACACTGTCAAGTAAACAGATACTACATATCAAGCTCCAACTCTAACAACTGAATACAGAGATTTGTTAAGGCAGATTATAATTTATTTAACATGTTGACCACATTTAGTTTTGTTAGCAGTTTAATCTACGCGGTAACAATTCTATCTGGGACCAACATGATGTATTTTGCACCATTTTTAATTATATGTGAACGCGGCGTAAGGTTTACGTCACTAGGTGATTATGACGTAGTATGTTCTGCAGTAATTTATGCAGACCGTGAATCGAGGCTTTCTGTTGTATGAATCCGTCAGAGTAAGACGTTGATGCTTTCGCTCCCAAGTTTATGAAGTTTTAATAGTTCTTCTACGTGGCTTAAGAAATTGAGAAGGACGCCACTAATATTCAAGAAGATGTCGAATTAAGTATGCAAGTTCAATGATTTTTTATGCAGAGGAATTTTACGGGAGTAATCAATATTAATCTCCATATTCTGGTTGTCACTACTTGATTGTTAACCGTTATCGGTACCTCCAGTAAATAGGCCAGGTATGACACGATTTATCACGGACTATAGGAGATTCTATATATGCATTGTTTCATGAACATTATTCTATGCTTCGTAAATAAACATGCTGTTTCTGTGGACCCTTACTACAAGTTGTTGGAGGTCGATTTATGAGGAATTGTTCTTGCAAAAGCCCATGACATTCAATACATCTCATCAGCACGATGCACATTACAGAGGTCAGATATGAAGTAATAATCTTCTTCAATCACTCAATCTCCAATATAACAAAACCATCCGTAACAAGATTACAGTTATATAACTAGGTACAACAACAAATACACTGTCAAGTAAACAGATACTACACATCTAGCCAGAACTCTAACACCTGACTGCAGAGATTACAGTTATATGACTAGGTACAGCAACAAATACACTGTCACGTAAATAGATACTACACATCAAGCCCCAACTCCGACTACTGACTACAGAGATTACAATTATATAACGAGATACATCAACAAATACACTGTCAAGTGAACATATACTACACATCTAGCCACAACTCTAACACCTGACTGCAGAGATTACTGTTATATGTACAGTTTAGGTACAGCAAAAAATGCACTGTCAAGTAAACATATACTACACATCAAGTCCCAACTCTAACAACTGACCAACTAGATTACAGTTATATAAGTACGGGTAGAAATATAAAGCAGACAATCCGTCAACAACGAGCAAAAACCGTAGAACAAAAGAGACAGTTTATCACTGACATATGAAAAAAATAAACAGTGAAACAATATTTTGAAACAAGAAGTAAGACACACTGAAACTATAAATAACTAACCGGAATTTCAGAGCCCACATGTCGTCCATTACTTAAAAAAAAGTGTTATTAACACACGTGATACTTTTTTTTCTTTTTTGTGAAAGTTGCTCTAGACAAGAAGAGAAGAATAAATCAAACAACATAAACACAGGACTTATGACAATGGTTATAATGAACACAACAACAAATAAGAATACTACTACAAAAATAATTATTATTTTCGTGACTACCACGGTCACACAAGAGAAACCAATAGCAAGGGATCCAGATCTCCAGGAATACCCAGAGTTCGCTGGGGGACAACATTAGATAATTTCTGAGGGACCGAAGACTGGACTGGAACCAGGCCAAAAGAAACACAGCTCACAGGATAACATATCCGAGAAGGCTAGACATCATATCTCACTACCCAGGGGATCAGGGAGGAGTATATCATTATTGTACCCACTGGTTCTGACAAAATTCCATCCAAAATATTTCCTGTACTGGGTTTGAACCCAGTACCTTTAAAATTAGAGGTGGGCGCCACACTTCACATCTACTCCGGCCCCCAGGGTAGAAGAGGAACCGGCCCCCAGGGTAGAAGAGGAACGAGCACCCAGAGTAGAAGAGGAACCGGCCCCAGGGTAGAAGATGAACCGGCCCCCAGGGTAGAAGATGAACCGGCCCCCAGGGTAGAAGATGAACCGGCCCCCAGGGTAGAAGATGAACCGGCCCACCAGGGTAGAAGATTACCGGCCCCCAGGGTAGAAGATGAACCGGCTTCCAGGGTAGAAGATGAACCGGCCACCACGGTCCGGCCCCCAGTGTAGAAGAGGAACCGGACCCCAGGGTAGAAGATGAAACGGCCTCCAGGGTAGAAGATGAACCGGCCTCCAGGGTAGAAGATGAACCGGCCCCCCGGGTAGAAGAGGAACCAGCCCCCAGAGTAGAAGAGGAAAAGGCCCCCACGGTAGAAGATGAACCGGCCCCCAGGGCAGAAGATGAACCGGCCCTCCAGGGTAGAAGATTACCGGCCCCCAGGGTAGAAAATGAACCGCCCCCAATGTCCGGCCCCCAGGGTAGAAGAGGAACCGGCCCCCCAGGGTAGAAGAGGAACCGGCCCCCAGGGTAGAAGATGAACCGGCCACCAGGTTAGAAGATGAATAGGCCCCCAGGGTAGTAGAGGAACCGGCCCCCAGGGTAGAAGATGAACCGGCCCCCAAGGTAGAAGATGAACCAGCCCCCAGGGTAGAAGATGAACCGGCCCCCAGGGTAGAAGATGAACAGGCTCCCAGGGAAGAAGATGAACCGGCCCCCAGGGTAGAAGAGGAACCGGCCCTCCAGGATAGAAGAGGAACCAGCCCCCAGGGTAGAAGAGGAACCGGCCAACAGGGTAGAAGAGGAACCAGCATCCAGGGTAGAAGAGGAACCGGCCCCCAAGGTAGAAGAGGAACCAGCCCCCAGGGTAGGAGAGGAACCGGCCTCCAAGGCAGAAGAGGAAACGGCCCCCAGAGTAGAAGAGGAACCGGCCCCCAGGGTAGAAGAGGAACCGGCCACCAGAATAGAAAAGGAACCAGCCCCAAGGTAGAAGAGGAACCGGCTCCCAGGCTAGAAGAGGAACCAGCCCCCAGGGTAGAAGATGAACCGGCCCCCAGGGTAGAAGAGGAACCGGCCCCCAGGTTAGAAGAGGAACCGGCCCCCAAGTAAGAAAAAGTCTTTAGAAGATTGTTGTAGTGCGCTATTTGGCGCCATTAACACATTTTGTTGTGCTCATTTTTTTTAAAATGCTCGCATGAGTGGCATTTGTTTAACTTGCATGAGTCGCAGTGGAGCACGCCTGACCACGGCCCTGGCTATCACACATTGATCTTAGCCAAAAGACCGGATATTAGGGCGCATGTCCAAATATAAAAGACCTTTCGGTTGTTCTCATCTGCGACTAAAGCAAAATAACAAAGTAGATAAAATATCATTGAAAGTGACAGAGGATATAAGTGTTCACTACTTTAACACGTGCATCAAACTCCTTATTATTTAAAGTATTTTTATTCTAAACATGGGAAACAAAACACGTTTTAACAATTTAAAAAAGTACTGTTCAATATAATATAATATTTTGTGGCTTACATAATTTTGTAAAATGAATTGACAAAATTAAATAAATAATGAACCTCTGTTTTAAAGTTTGATATTTTTTTAATTGTTGAATTGTTTCCCTTGGGAAGTAAATAGAATGTATTCCCCTAACTTTATTTTCTCTCTGCTGTTTAAAGTATCACGTGGTTAAGTTTTATTTGTTTCTTTCACTTTCGTCTAAGATTCAACATCCCGTCAAAACCTGACAAGAGTTGTGATCTCTTGGTTATAAGTCGGCAATTTTTACCGCTGGACTGTTATCTCTGTCCTTTTCTTTTCTTTTTAAATTGAGGGGGGGGGGGGGGGAAGGCTCTTTTATTAGCCATGAAAAGGTCTATTTCTGTGAAGGACCGCTAGCTGGCTTTCTGACGTCACGTCGCAGGTTTATTCCAGTGTTGCTGCTTACTCAGTTCATATACTTATTTATTTATATATTCTAAGTGTAATGATTTTACCTCTATATCTATTATTGCTAGTGTGCCGACGTGTCGTTAAAAGTACTACTAGCTGAAATGAAGATCCATATGTGTTTTTTTTTGTTCTCACTTGCGTCTACCGATAGTGTGGTCTTCCTTAACTCCAGGTGATTTATGATTTTATCAATGATAATTTGACGTATGGTGTCTAAAATTGCAATAAATAATTCTTTCTTTGGATTGTTTATTGTTTGACTGTGTTGTTTTATTTGATATGTCAGTGATAAATTGTCTCTCTTGTTCTACGGTTTTTGTTGGTGGAATGTCTGTTTTATTTTTCTACCAGTATTTATATAACTGTAATCCCTGTAGACAGATGTCAGAGTTGGGGTTTGATGTGTAGTTTCTGTTTACTTGACAGCGTGTTTGTTGTCAATCTATTTATTGTCTTAGTTAAACGTTTCAACAATCATTCTCATACCACTATGACACATATTAATAATTTCATAAAACATGTGTGATGGCGTCGCAGTTCTGCTCCAGTCAGATCATAATTAGATATGTCAGTATTACTAATCTATTGCAGTTGGATCGCCTGTAGCTCTGTCAAGTTACAAATATGTCCCAGGCATTTATCTGTAGTTCTATCAACATTACAGATCTTTCTCAGTTATCTCATCCCATGTATATTTCTGTCAACTGTACAAATCTGTCCCAAACAGATCATCTGTAGTTCTGTAAAGAATACAAACCTTCTAGGCAGATCATCTGTAGTTCTGTTAACATTACAAATCAGTCCCAGTTAGGTCAGCCCATTTCTTAGTTTCAGGGTTGCAATGATGGTAGGGATGGTTCTGAGGAAGAAAGTCCATCAATTATGACCAGTTTTATTAAAGTTGGGTTAACAAAAAACATAAGTGTGACAGACAACTCAGCTGTCCCTGAATTGTTAGATGCTGGTAAAAACCCTCTCATAACATCAGTACCCCTGAATTGTTAGAGGATGATACGTCCCTTGTATAACATCAGTATTGTTGGAACTTTTCGTCAACGGGGAATTCTCACCACCTGGGCTCATTAGCAATGCACAACAGAAACGTGGACTCATTAGCATGCACCCTTTCCACGTAGATTGTCAACACGTTTGCTACTTAATATGCAGACTGCTATCTTCCGTGCATTCAGAGAATCGCATTGATTTAAGGAGAGGTTAAATCACGCCCACGGATATCTCTAGAGCAATTATATGCAGTTATTTTCATTACCTTTGTCAGTACGCCTGCCCAGTGGGGCGTTGCTAAAGTCAACGAGAGAAATGGCTACGATCAAAGCAGTGATGGTCCACAGAAGCAGACGAAGCAGCGTCTCAGCGGCATTTCGCATCTCCGTGTTAACCAGTGGAGAGCGCTGAAGCGCTCGAAGAATAAGACGAACAGGAGAAACGAGCAGGTCAGGAAGTGAGTAATCGGACGAGGAACGGGCAGCTAGAATCTCGATTTTCCCCTGAGTTCAAAAGGTGTTAGATTCTAACATGTCCCCCTTATCTTACATTCCACTTACTATATATAGAGACCCTGAAGAAATGCATTTTATCATTCGTTTGCCAGAGATTTTAAAATACACTAGCGTAAAGTTGAATCCTGCTAGATTTCATCTGAATTGTCGGCTATATTGGAGTGCTATTCTGTTCTGTGCAGACGGTATAATATATTTGTTAAAGTGATCAGTGGTCTAGTGCTTTCATTTTAGTTCACTGGATTTGTGTGTTAATTTAAACTTATTAAATAAACCCATTCCAAAGTTCCAATTGTAAACTAAATGATATAGCTATAAGTTAATTCCCAATACAATTAGATGCTTAAATTAATTTTGGAAGCCGTTAAGGGATTTTTAAATTTTGAATACAGTTTAGTTTTGTATATATATATATATATATATATATATATATATATATATATATATATATATATATATATATATATATATATATATGTGTGTGTGTGTGTGTGTTTTAACTATTAGACTCGCGGGGATTTTTTTTTGAATTTATATAATTAAAGACGCGAGTTCTTAAAATAGTTTTGACTGTAAATTTATCACGCGCCAGTATATAATTAATATTGGAAATTATGTTGTCATGTTTTTCTATCTTTTCCTATAGAATTATCATACAACCTGTGCGTTCCCAGCAAAGAATAAATAATATAGAGAGTCCAGACTCGGTTCTACCTTCAGTCATTACATAAACATTTTAAATTAACTTTTGTGGCGATCCTCTGTTGGGATCCAGCTGACTGAATTTTTCCAGAAACAAAGCATCCCCAAGAACGTTTTAAAATAAACATTGTCTGTTAAAGATAAAACTGGAGCAAAACATTGCCAGAAACGATACATATAATTTTACTGTTCTACTGTGGAAATATGAAATAACATTTAAGAACACTGAC
This sequence comes from Oreohelix idahoensis, assembly GCA_024509875.1. Taxonomy (NCBI): domain Eukaryota; kingdom Metazoa; phylum Mollusca; class Gastropoda; order Stylommatophora; family Oreohelicidae; genus Oreohelix; species Oreohelix idahoensis. The sequence goes on from JAMPIV010006050.1 coordinate 86,878, forward strand.
AGTTTTATCGTCAACACGCTAGAGAATATTGTCTACCACTAGCGGTGAATAATACCTGAGACCACACTATTCACACCCCCGTAACTGTGACTGTGCCATCGTATAGAAACCTTTTGATATAAAACCAAAAGAACACTGAGGCTTCTTCTTCTAGCGATTCTCGGGCAAATCTGTGCAACACAAAACCCGCTAATCTCGTGCTAGAAACGAAGGAAAGACATTTGTTTATTATATCAAGTGTTTAAGCTGCTGTTGTGTATTTTCTACGAAGTGCCAGATTCCACGATCGGTAAGTGTGTGTGAGAGGCTGAGTGTTGGCCATCACGTGCGTGCATGAATGAATGGGATTCATTTTGCAAACCTTGTTAATTTGCTTTACCTGATAAATACCTTTTACTGTATTTCTCGCATTGTCCCTTAAGCGGGATTTCTTAAACTCTATTATTCCCCCTCCCTTATATCTGCTTAGTAAAGAGAAACACGTTTGAGAATGATCAGATTTTTTTCACCACCAGACCTAGTATTGTAACACCTCTCTTTTTGAAGTAAATTTAATTTACGGATTGGGTTACATTATCTATTCTGATAAAACACCTGTCTTTGGACTGAGGCTGTTTTTCTTTGTCTATTCAAGCGGGAAGGGCATAGTTGACACCATTCTTCAACCCCCCCTCCCCTCCCATCTTGTTATTCGTATTTTGCTGTAACTATTGATTATTCCTGTATTTTGATAAATGTTGTGATCTGATTTTAATGATAAATAAACACGTACAACTTCTAGTATTGTGTTGGAAGGCCCAAGCCCAAACTTATCCCATACTTGTTATATTCGTAGTTTGTATTCACGTACGTCCGTGTGTTTGAAGCACCAAATTGGTGTGAGCGCATGTGGGTTTGGAAGCTGGCAAATAATTGTTTGTCCAGGAGAGTTTAAGGAGTAGAGTGAGAGAAAACGATTGTCGTATAGAGTCTGTCCTTACTCTCCCCAGCCTTCTGTGAATCAACTATTTACTTTCTAACCCTTTCTTTCACTGCGCATTCACCATCATTCTTCACTCTAAACGGGACCACTATTTCTAAGAACTCTCTCAAATAAATTTACGACAATAAGTACAGCTTTATACTAGTAAAAGTACACACACAAAATTGTCAACGTTACGGCCAGGTCTTCTTCAAGGACACAACAAAGGAAAACGGAAGGGCAAAGAAAGAATTAAAAAGTAAAATTCATAACAAATAAATACAAAAGATTCATTAAGAGAAACGTGTATTCTGTTAGCAAGTTCACTATTTGTTTGTGGAATTATATCCCTTGGCACAAAGTTGCCTCCAATAATAGTGGTTACGTCGAGGTATGACAGTCATTTTGTACGTGTAAATACTTGTATATACATATATGGTTTCTGGTTTGTGAGCAGTGTCTATGATTTATATTACGTTTAGGATCCGCGCTAGTGTAATGGTTACCACACTGCGCTGGCGATAGGGTAATCCAGGTTCAAGCCCGGGTGAGCTCATTTAAAAAGGTGTCGTCGACCAGGACTTGGATAGGATTAATTCGAGCTCTGGGCGAAAACTTTTGAAGGAGTGTCGTCGACCAGGGACTGGCGGCTCCTGAGCCGACCCAGCTCTAATGGGTACCCTCCGAAGACGGCGGAAAAAAATACGTTTGTGAGTTGTTAAAGTTTAGAACTGAACGCCAGCTACGTTCCTGTTCTAGCGACTGTGTGCGGTAATGTGCGATGTCTGCACGAACCAGATGTTGTTGAGTGACCATACAAGAGCCGCACGTTTTTCCACCGTATGATGCTGGATGGCAGCTTAGCTACAACAATCAGTTCCTTATCATGTTTTTATTGTGTACATAATGATCTTTCTTGTCAGCACGTGTGTTCTAGTCAAGTCATTATATATTTGGTTTATTTATACAAGGTCTTAGGTATTATTTTGTGATCGGACTGAACACCACTGACGACAAGGTACACAACAATATATATATATATATATATATATATATATATATATATATATATATATATATATATATATATATATATATATATATATATATATATAGTATATATAATTTAACAAATACACTTAAATGTTCATTAGTCACTCTTTGTGATTAACTTGTATCGCACGTGCTGTCTGTGATAAACATGAACATATAAGTAGAATCCCTCCTTTGGGACGTTGGGGACTCTTTTATTTGTCGAGATGTTAGAGATAGCAGTTTATGTCGCGAGGATCCATAATCAACTCGTCATGATATCTTAGATATCATTATACTTAGATATCATTATCCTTATTGTGACGTATAATGTAAATATCGCCACAGAAATCCGAACATCTTTGCTTCCTCAATGAGTGTTTATGTTTTGCGAAGGCAAAAACCAGGCAATCTGCTGTCTGTTGACTAACTTTTGAAGCCACGCCTATTTTTCCTGTCTTACATGAGCTAATGAGTGTTTACAAACGTTTGCACCCGGCAGTCAACACGGGTAGCGAACATAGATTATTTACCTCAGTTCTCAGGTGAGATAATCTGTCAATCATCGGATAGTGACAGAAAGCACGTGGGGAAAAGACCAGATCCTCGGTAGCAAATACAAAGGACGATCATAATACTTCCCAACTACCATTGTTGTCCGTGCAAAAGCTTTGATTTGCGGAAACGGACGGAAATCTAAAGGGGGCCTATGTCTTTTGATGTTGTTCGGCATCGCGAGTAAAGCGAACAGGAAAATCATTTATCTCTGAAACGAAGCTCGATCATTTCTGTGCTATGCCGAAGGTGTGAATTGTCACATCCTTTAGAGATAATTACCATAAATCTGTATATATACTGTGTTCTCTTCAAGTCAGTTATCACACGGCTGTTTGTGCCCTATACCAGAGCGCTCTTTTAGTTTCGGTGACCGGAATTCTGACACCGGGTATAAAATTTTCGTGTGCACCGTAAAAGACTATTTAAGTTTTTGGCGGGGAAAATCAGCTGTTGTGTGTGTAAAATCTGTAAAATATAAATCATTACACACTCGTTCTGGATAAACACAGCGCTAAAATTCTTTTGTGTACTATAACTTTGTTCTCTGCTCTGATTTTGATTGCATTTTTATTTGTTTGAAATTAGTTTTGACGGAGTTACAGACTTTTGAAAACAGCGTCATCATTTGAGGAAATTCATAAAATAAGTAATCTTTTTATTAATTTAATATCTAAAAATCGGCCCATTCGTTTGAGTTTATAATTATAAAGACTTCTCGAAGGGAAGCTAAAGATTATTTCCACATACTTTTTTTTTTTGGTTTCATATCTTGAGAATGTGTGGTAGTCAGTTTTATGAGTTTGGCATTACAAGAACAAGCATATTGTCACCAGATTTTATAGCATTTAAATTACTGTAAACGCATTCCTGATACTCACAAATCTTAAATAAGGTTGTACAAAAATAACTTTTTGTAAAGCACCATCTGTTTTTGCATTTTCATTAATTTATAATGATATTTAGCTACGTATATAAGCGTCAGAAAACATGTAAATCTATATATAGATTACTTCCACATACTTTGTTCTATCTTTCAAGTCTTGTTAATCTTGTATTTATAATATGAATTTTTTTTTTTATTGTGTGTGAGATAAGGACTGTTCCATTAGTGTTCTTTGGTAGACAATCCTGTGCACACGACGGCTGCCAAAGAATTCTAAGTAACTGTTTGTATATCTTCTTTCATTCACAGATAAAGCATTCTACATCGTGGTGTTAGACTTGATAGTCCCACATATTCCTCTATCTTTCTACATACACAAGTAAACTATACTACATAACAACGAAATGGAACATACTATTTTGAATCATATGAATTGCAGAGCCTGTGGCAAGAGAGCATTAACTTCCAAAACAACACGTTCAATTCAGAAAGCACTGAACTGTTCTAATTACGTTAATGATCTGTTCTTTGTGTTTGGAATTAACGTATCAGATGATAAACCCACACAGCATTCGACTATATTTTGTAAGAAGTGTTACTTACGAATACAAAACTCAAAAAGGAGGCATAATGAGAAGTGTCTTGAAACAGCCAAGTTACTATCGGAAAACAGTCAGCACATCTGGAAAGACTAAAACCATAATTTAACTATAAGTGAATGTCAACTGTGCAATTATGTTGCAAAGACATCTTTTGGTGTTTTAAAAACAAAAAGTTGCTCTATCCCCTGTGATGTTCTTTCTGACCCCTCCATGTCTAGTCAGTCATTTAGCTGTAGTCAGTCAGTTAGTTTGTAGTCAGTCAATTAGCTGTAGTCAGGATAGCTCTGTACAGTAGGAGGTTGATGTGCCTGCCCACATTAGTGATGATATTGTTCAACTGGAGGTTGGTGTGCCAGCTCACATTAAAGGCGATAGCATTATTCATTTGGAGGTGGATTTCATGTAACCGGGGCAGGTGTTCCTTAGGACTGGAACGGCACCATATTACATCATGTGGCAGTGCTGGTATATGCAGTATTTTCAGTTTACTTTACAGAGAGCAGATGTTTAACTGGCCTAATCACCAGAGATTTAGATTTCTCTCTTAAATTTGTGTTACCAGGTTCGATTTTCTTCTCTTAGGTGTTGATGTAGCGAATTTAATTGAAATGGATAGATTTCTTATCTAGATCTCAAAACTGTAGTAATTCATCTTTTCAACAGCGTTCGATTTCATGCAAAACTTTTAATATCTTTCCGCATGAAACTTAAAATTTCAACAAAGTCTGGAATTCTGAACATTTTTACAATAATAAGTATAATAAAATTCTATCATCTCATCAGATGCTTTCATCGATGCAAAAATCCCTTTTTTGCATCCTTGTCTCGTAGGCCTACTCAATTGTCAAATATGGCGAACCTTCTCATTCCACCGTGTTCCTTCCTTTAAGTTACAGTCTTATTTTAGGTTCGACGACATTTACCCATCTCCTCAGATTTGTCCTTGATTTCTTTATCGTCATAAGCATTCCTTGAGTTAAATGCTTTCCAACACAAGAATATTTTCTACTCTACATGGTTTGAGGTGTAAGACATTTTTTTGCACATTGACTCAAATCCTCGAACCTAGTTCTGCTGCGACTAGGGTTGGGAGCTCTATTCAAAATACATATTTAACGATTGTCTCTACTTACGCCAGCAAGAAATATATATATATATATATATATATATATATATATATATATATATATATATATATATATATATATATATATATATATATATATATAACCACTCAATGTCCTGAAATACACATTTTATAAGAAATGTTGAAGTTTGATTTTCTCAAACTAAGAAATATGTAGAGCTGGACCAGATACGACCTCTTGAGTTGCGCTCTTTCATTCTACTGCCAAAATGGCGTCGTTGTTCCACTTTCCCCGGGGTAAATCTGAGCTATCCGATTGGTCAGCGGAAATCACCCAATTATTAGAAATGGCGTGTAGAAGCGACTCTACCATAAATATGTGACACTATTTATTATTTTCTGTTTCTCATAAAATATAAAATTATGGGGTGGTCTGTGCTCCCTCTGTCTTGTAAGAATATAGTCTGTTTCCAAAGGAACAACTATGTACACGGCCACAAACACTACTCACCCTAGCATGCCAGTTTTTGTTGCCACATCTACACCTACCAAGTCAGTTATACATACGACAAGTACATCCACCTCGCCTGTCTTTAAAAGCGACATCACAGTACAACAGTTACTTGCTAAGCCACCTTCACAACCACTAACACAAAAGGAAGAACCCTATTCACATCCATTGTTAGAAAAAATCTAGAAACAGCAAAAAGTAATATCATAAAATGCAAAACCAGAGGACAGCCTATTGTACTACAAAAACTAATTAAACATAGAAGAGAAACATCAGTCACCAGAACGCCAACAAAACGTAAGCGATCTCAATTGCTCCATACTGTTAGAAAACATATTGCTGGAACATCAACTGATTCATTAGACCTGCAGCAGGCACATGAACTACAACGCTGTTCAGAAACGTCACGTCAGGAAATTTGCAGGAAAGCAGGCATTGAAAGTAGAGTTAGAATATCCAAAGAATTAGCAATAGCCATGAAGGAAACAGTAGGTCTTACGTGGGCACAGGAGAGAAAACAGAGAAGATTGAAAATTGAAAGACGCGCCAGCGGTATTAAAAATATAACTTCACAATTAAAATATATAATGGAAACTCATTTGTTACAAATTTCTCCATCTGTGAATGTACAGATTCATCCTATAAAAAGAACAAAGTGTGAATGATAATTGAGCGAAATTTTGGGGCTAGAGCAAATTATGGCAGTTGTTGCTTGAGATTGACAGAATTAACAGAGTGTGGAAATCATTTAATAGATGTATTTATTAAATACACCTATTTATCTATTAAATTGAACATTTCGTTTTACTCATGACCATACTCATTTTTACATGACCATCGTGATGTATGATTGAGATAATTGTTAGCTCTCATATTTTTGGGGACAATTGGGTGTGTTATTTTAAGGTAATAAATGTGGACTTGCAATTTAATGTTTCAATAATTAATGTTTGACGCATGAAACCAAAACAAAACTTTGATATCCATTTTCTGCAGGTTTTCTACTTTTGATTTCTGTAATTTGTTATGCATGTTGATTGTGACCGATTTAGTGAAAATTGCATTATAAACAAACCATAACAAAATATAAAAAAAACGTAAATTTTACACTATTTCAGACTATTATATCTTCTGTTCTAATTGTGATAAAATGTTTGTTCTTGTTCTAAAATTTACTCTAACATTTCTAGTCTAGCTTTACGCAAAATTAAAGCCGGTATTTATAATAATAAAGTAGCCTAAAAGCATTAATTAAGCCCTATCAAAAGTAAACATCGCCACATGTTTTTCCCATAAGGAAGTTGACCACGTGACCTCTGTCAAGTGGGCTATAAATAGCGCGGTCGGCGAAAAAGTGGAAATAACTAAAAGATCGCTGGCAAACAGCCGTGATCAAGTCTCACATGAAATTTTGGATAATCTAAACGCGTACGCTAGAACCTATGTGAAATAGTGCATTAATATCCTTCGTGGGGATTATTCTGTTTTCTGGTAATAATATAAGTTGTTCATTCATTCATAACCGTGCACTCCCAAAGGAGCATAGGCCTTCAACAAACACATGCCTAGTCCTCCTGTCACGTGCCATCATCTCAAGTTCTTTCCACATTCTCCTCATCATTTTCGCCTCTGTTTCCAGCTCTCTTCATCACGTGCTTCTTGGTCTACCTCTGCCTCTCTCTCCCTGGGGGTTCCAGAACAAGGACTGCATTGTAATGCTATCAACAGGTTTCCTCAGTGTGTGTCCTATCCATCGCAATCGTCTTTTTCTCATCTCTTGTTCCACTGGCATTTGTCTAGTTCTTGTCATCAGTTCCACGTTGGTAACCTTGTCATACCATTTTAATCCCTCTATTCTACGCAAGCATCCATTTATTAAAGTCTGTATCTTTTTGGTTGTTGTTTTTGTTTTTCTCCATGTCTCAGAGCCATACAATAGGACTGACTTCACATTTGAGTTGAAGATTCTTTTTTTCGTGTTGGATCCGATTTCTCTTGATCTCCATATATTTCCCAATGCAATGAAAGCTCCTCTTGCTTTCTGTATTCTTATTTTGATATCACTGTCTGTCCCTCATACTTTGTCTATGTGACTGCCAAGATATGTGTACGATTCTACGTCTTGTATGGTGTTTCTTCAAGTTCAACCCTGTTATCATTACCTGCATTTATTCCCTTTATTTATTTCTTTTCCCTGTGTATTTTCAGACCCAATTGCTGTGACCTGTCATCGAGTGTTTTCAATTTGTCCTGCATCTGATTACGGTTATGGGACAGAAGAGCCAAGTAATCAGCAAAATCCAATTTTCATCAAATTGCTTAGTCAAAGTCAAATGGATTCCATTTCTGTTGTGTGTTGTCGATGATCTCATTACCCAGTCTATTGCTAGTAAGAAAAGAAATGGAGACAAGAGGCATCCCTGTCTCACTCCTGTTCTTATCCTAAACGGTTCTGTAAGCTGTCTTTCGTGAAGAACTCTGCATGCCATGTCTTCATATGTTTCTTTATTAAATTAATGATCTTCAGAGGAACTCCATAATGCCTCATCAATTTCCAAAGTGATTCTCTATCTACACTGTCAAATGCATTTTCGCAGTCCACAAATCCGATGTATAGTGGTGAATTCCATTCCACACTTTGTTCAACTATTATTCTCAAAGTGGCTATCTGGTCTGTACATGATCTGTTTTGTTGAAAACCTGCTTGTTCATCTCTCATTTTCTTGTCTATGGACTATTAACAATCACTCAAGGATAATCCTGTTTAATACTTTTCCTGGCACTGATAGTAACATTATTCCTCTATAATTTGAGCACTCTTGTAAATTTCCCTTCTTAGACAACTTAACCAGATATCCTTCCTTCCATTCTGCTGGTATCTCTTCCTTTTCCCAGACTTCACCAAGTTATTTATAAAACTTCTCTGTAGCCGTGTCGATGTCTGCTTTGATGGCCTCTGCTGGAATGCCATCAGGTCCAAAAGCTTTTCCATCTCACAGAAGCGTTATGGCTTTTTTATTTTTTCCTTTGTTGATCTTTCATCGTTAATTTGTAGCCCTTCTTTTGCTGGCTGGATGTCCGGGGGGTTTTGTGGAGCTGGTCTATTGAAAAGGTCTTCAAAATATTCTGTCCACCTCTTCATTTGCTCTTGTATATTGGTGAGCAGTTTTCCATTCTTGTCTTTTATGAGGCAACTTGTTTGCTTGTATTTCCATGTTAGCTTCTGTGTGCTGCTATACAGTTCTCTCATATTTCCTTTGGCTGCAGCATCTTCTGCCTCTCTTGCCAACTCCTCAATACACTTCCTCTTGTCACTTTTTATACTTCGTTTTACTTCTTTGTTTGCTTCTGTGTACACGTCTTGAGCCTTGACTTTGGAACTTCTGGTTTTGCTTTTGTTTAAATCTGCTTTCTTGTTTTTCCTGTCTTTTATGTTATTGATGGTTTCTGTTGTTATCCATGATTTTTGTTGTCGTTCCCTTTTCCCCAGTATTTCTTCACATGTCTCATTCCATACAGTTTTGATTTGCTGCCAATAGTCTTCTGTATTTTCTACATCTTCCAGCTGTTGAGCACTTGCAATTTGTTGGATATTGTGACCGCAAATTTTTCTCTTGTTTCTTGATTTCTTAGATGTCGTACATTAAATTGTTGTCTATAATTTTGCATTGTTGCATATCTCTTGAGTTTTATTTTTTACTTTGGCTATCAGAAGGTGGTGATCTGATGCCCCATCTGCTCCTCTATATACCTTTACATCCTGCAATGATGACCTAAACTTTGTGTTTATGCACATATGTTCAATCTGAATTCTGTTCTATGGTCTGGTGATATCCTTGTGTATTCTTACTTACTTACTTACTTAGTCGTCCCCCTTCTACTGTGAGGTGTAGAGGTTTGGAAGAGAGAGCGCCAGACTATCCTATCGGCTGTCTTCCTCCTGGCCTGGTTCCATTTTAGTCCTCGGTCCTTCAAAGATTGTCTAATGTTGTCCTCCCAGCGGACTCTGGGTCGTCGTCGGGGTCTGGATCCTTGGCTCTTTGTTTCCCATGCTTGTCGTGGTATCCGATCTTCTCCCATTCTGCAGACATGGCCAAACCATCTTAATTGGGACTGTTCTACTTGGGTCTGCAGGGGGTAGGATTTAAGGCCTTGACGTATCGTCTGGTTGCATAGCATGTCTCTTCTTGTTACTTCAACCACCTTCCTCATATACCTCATTCCTGAGGTTTGGATCTGGCTTTTATGGGTTGCAGTCATTGCCCATGTCTCGCATCCATATGTCAAGACTGGGAGATAGGTGGAGCGGTATACAGCCATCTTCGTTTTCTTACCAACCTCTCTCTTGCTGAGGAATCCTCGATTTATGGCATGAAAAAGTCTCCCAGCTGCTGCTTTTTCCTTGTGTATTCGCTTATGTAAAAACATGCTTCCTCCTATAGCCAGTTGATTTGAAGCACAGAATTTTGAGAATATTTCCTCATTTTCATTCATTATTCCTAGCTCATGTTTTCCCATGACTTCTTCAAAGCCGGTGTTGACTGTACCTATCTTTGCATTCATGTCACCCATTAAAATTGTGATGTCTCTTCATTTTACTTTTTCCATAATTTCCTGTAGTCTTGTATTTAATACTTCTTTCACAGACTCTTCTTTGTCATTAGTTGGTGCATAACATTGGATGACATTTACATTTATTTTCTTTTTAGCTGTTTTAAAGGTAGCTGTTATTATTCTGGGTGCAACAGCTTCCAATTCAATGGGTGCGTTCTGTGCTTCTTTAGATATCATAAGAGCTACCCCTTCACTGTGGTGTGAACTTTCGTTTTATGTCCTGAGGACAGCACTAATTCACATGTGATGAGTTTCTTCTTGTCTACCCCCTTCCACATTGTTTCACACATTCCCAGAACCTCGATTTTATACTCCCTTATCTATGCTACTACTTGTGCCACTTTCTCCCGTTCTTTTAATGTGCGAACATTCTAGGTGCCAAATCTGGAAGTTCTAATAGTAGAAAGAAGGTTTGTCAGTAACACAAACTCCTTTCGGCTTTCTCTGTGTTGCATCATACGCCTCCCTGAGAGAGGACCTTCCCCTGTCTTTGATGGCTGTGTTCTATTTTCATTAATTAACTCTTAGAGGCCGGAACGACGCTACCAGCGTACATCCGCAAAACCCATAGAAGCCAAAACGACGATGGGAACGTCGTTTTTGTGTTCCGTGAAATGTGTTCCGTATTTTCGTAATTTGGTATTTTAACATAACGGAAGTTACTCTTTTTTATTCAGAAGAGCGCTATCTTTGAGTTGTGATTCGGAAACACCCTTGTTCTAGCTAATTTCACTGTGAAAAAACGGTAAATCTGTCAGCTTTCGATCGGCGATTATTGTTGTTTATACAGACACTGTCTAGCGAACCAACCACATCATGTTTATCAAAACGTAGGTCTTTTTTATCTGTAGAAAAAGCTATGGAACTGTGCATCTTTGTCGAGTTTATTTAGAATGATGATTTCGAAAATAAAATCGATGATTTCGAATTTGAACTTAACGAAGAAGCTAGTTCTAATCAGGAGGGGGCGTGGTTACAGCCAGGCCATAGTGCTACAAAACGACAAAAAGTTTTGACCAAATCATCGACAAAAAGGGGGAAAAGCATTAGTACCAAGGAGCAACAAGGGGCAATTAGTAATGAATTGATTTCAGTACCAAACATCAGTATTACTGAGACCCAAAACGCATTCAGATTTCTTCCCAAATATGGTCGCAAACCAGGAGTACACGATGACTTAGGTCTTAGTGAGGCATCAACTCCTTTTGACTGCTATAGGACATTGTTTACTGATGACATTAACAAAACATCACAGAAAGCTGAAACTTGTAATTAATATTCATATATGGATTAGTGTTATTAAAAAAAAAACATGGAGCACTTTGGATAATATTTCAGTCTTTATGCATGTGTTGGTGGGTACATTTTTCATTCACTAAAATGAAACAATATTACATTAGTAAGAGATAAGCAAGGAAATCTCAAGACAGCAGAGGGATAGGAAACAAGATGGGCAGAGCACTTCAGAGAAACTCTGAACAAGGTAATACCAGAGACACAATTGAATGTTCCTGAGGCTGAAAACGATCTAGATGTAAATACAGACATTCCACGAAAAGAAGAAATCATCACAGCAATCAAAGGGTTAAAGAACGGTAAAGCTCCGGGCCATGATAACTTAAATGCAGAGCTATTTAAGACAGACCCTGAGCTAGCAGCAGAACTATTAGAACCACTATTTGCACAAGTGTGGAAAACGGGGACAACACCATCAGAGTGGAACAAAGGAATAATTGTCAAATTGCCCAAGAAGGGAGATCTTTCAGACTGCAATAATTGGAGAGGAATCACTCTTCTCTCAGTTCCCAGCAAAATACTAGGCAGGATAATCATACAGAGAATTTCAAAGGCAGTAGACTACAAACTGAGGAAAGAACAAGCAGGATTTAGAAAGAACAGAAGATGTGTAGACCATATATTCACTCTCAGGAACATTATAGAGCAGTGCTCAGAATGGCAAAGACAGCTTTACATAAATTTTGTTGATTTTGAAAAGGCTTTTGACAGCATACATAGGGACAGTTTATGGAAAATACTGAGGGCTTATGGAATTCCAAGCTGCATAGTGTCAATCATAAAAAGCCTCTATGCCAACTTTACGTGTAGTGTTAGGCAGAGCAACCTAACCTTCGAGGTGAAGACAGGAGTACGACAGGGATGCCCCTTATCAACCACTCTATTTTTAACAGTCATAGACTGGGTGATGCGCCAGACAACAGAGGGCAGTCCAAGAGGAATAAGATGGACTACATTTTCTACATTGGAAGATCTGGAATATGCAGATGACATTGCACTGCTGGCACATTCACATCAACACATCCAGGAAAAAACGGATAGACTTAATAAATTTAGCCAGCAGGTGGGCTTGAACATCAATTTAAAGAAGTCTGAGGTCATGACGCTCAATGTGAGCAACCCTGAGCCCATATCAGTAAGGAATCAGCAACTGGTACAGACAGATACCTTCACATACCTAGGAAGCATAGTAACACCAGACGGTGGGGCAGGCAAAGACATCAACATCAGAATGAATAAGGCAAGAACAGCCTTCTTTAGCCTAAATAACATCTGGAAGTCCTCCCAATACAGCACAAGCACAAAATTAAGATTATACCAGAGTTGCGTGCTTTCTGTGCTTCTCTATGGTGCGGAATGCTGGAGAGTCACAGAGAAGGAAATGTCAAAATTGTCCTCTTTTCACACAACATGCCTAAGAAAAATTCACCGAATCTTTTGGCCGAATACCATCACCAACCAAGATCTGCTTACTCGTAGCAAGCAAGAGGACATGCACACCATCATAGCTGGCAGACGCTGGAGCTGGGTTGGTCATGTCCTCAGAAGAGACCCCGATGCCATCACAAGAACAGCTATGCTTTGGACCCCTGAAGGAAAGCGAAAGAGAGGCCGACCAAAAACAACTTGGCGGAGGACTGTGGAGGCTGAGATGCAAAGAATGAACCAGAGTTGGGGCACTGTACGAAGGATGGCCACCAACCGTGCAAAGTGGAATCAATTTGTTGTTGCCCTACAAGACGCCACTAGGCGTGACGGCCACTGACTGCTTTGACGGTCGGTGGTTAAGGATCGAAGAAGAAGAAAATGAATTTTTAAAAAAAAATTGTTTACATTATTACTGATAATTGAATATAATATGAAGAATAGCACTTAACAGCCCCAATATTATAATTCTAAATATATTTATCTTTACTGTGAAACATAATTTGTGTGTCTTTTGTTGTGTAATATCAACACAATATATGATTTAATTTAAAAGTTCACGCGGCCTTGAATATCTTCTTTTATATTTTAATGATGATGGTACGGTCTGCTGGATGGTCTGTAAAACATTAACAATATATCACAGAAAGCTGAAACTTGTAATTAATATTCATAAATGGATTAGTGTTATCTAAAAAAAACCATGGAGCACTTTGGATATCCTTGTGTATTCTTACTTACTTACTTACTTAGTCGTCCCCCTTCTACTGTGAGGTGTAGAGGTTTGGAAGAGAGAGCGCCAGACTATCCTATCGGCTGTCTTCCTCCTGGCCTGGTTCCATTTTAGTCCTCGGTCCTTCAAAGATTGTCTAATGTTGTCCTCCCAGCGGACTCTGGGTCGTCGTCGGGGTCTGGATCCTTGGCTCTTTGTTTCCCATGCTTGTCGTGGTATCCGATCTTCTCCCATTCTGCAGACATGGCCAAACCATCTTAATTGGGACTGTTCTACTTGGGTCTGCAGGGGGTAGGATTTAAGGCCTTGACGTATCGTCTGGTTGCATAGCATGTCTCTTCTTGTTACTTCAACCACCTTCCTCATATACCTCATTCCTGAGGTTTGGATCTGGCTTTTATGGGTTGCAGTCATTGCCCATGTCTCGCATCCATATGTCAAGACTGGGAGATAGGTGGAGCGGTATACAGCCATCTTCGTTTTCTTACCAACCTCTCTCTTGCTGAGGAATCCTCGATTTATGGCATGAAAAAGTCTCCCAGCTGCTGCTTTTTCCTTGTGTATTCGCTTATGTAAAAACATGCTTCCTCCTATAGCCAGTTGATTTGAAGCACAGAATTTTGAGAATATTTCCTCATTTTCATTCATTATTCCTAGCTCATGTTTTCCCATGACTTCTTCAAAGCCGGTGTTGACTGTACCTATCTTTGCATTCATGTCACCCATTAAAATTGTGATGTCTCTTCATTTTACTTTTTCCATAATTTCCTGTAGTCTTGTATTTAATACTTCTTTCACAGACTCTTCTTTGTCATTAGTTGGTGCATAACATTGGATGACATTTACATTTATTTTCTTTTTAGCTGTTTTAAAGGTAGCTGTTATTATTCTGGGTGCAACAGCTTCCAATTCAATGGGTGCGTTCTGTGCTTCTTTAGATATCATAAGAGCTACCCCTTCACTGTGGTGTGAACTTTCGTTTTATGTCCTGAGGACAGCACTAATTCACATGTGATGAGTTTCTTCTTGTCTACCCCCTTCCACTTTGTTTCACACATTCCCAGAACCTCGATTTTATACTCCCTTATCTATGCTACTACTTGTGCCACTTTCTCCCGTTCTTTTAATGTGCGAACATTCTAGGTGCCAAATCTGGAAGTTCTAATAGTAGAAAGAAGGTTTGTCAGTAACACAAACTCCTTTCGGCTTTCTCTGTGTTGCATCATACGCCTCCCTGAGAGAGGACCTTCCCCTGTCTTTGATGGCTGTGTTCTATTTTCATTAATTAACGTGTTCATGTTTGTTGAAGTTTTTGTGGTTTAAATATTTTACAGGATTGGGTAACCAGCTCCATGCCCAACCCTCCTTAGTCGCTTTCTACGACATGCATGGAAGGGAACAGTGTTACTATTCTTTGCCCCCCTTTCAGGCCCCGGTAACACACATATAAGTTGTGCTTAAGTGTTAAATGTGTTAAAGTTTTACCATTTGTATTCACTGCGATTTCCCAGCGTTAAGACTAGAGAAATAGCAAACGCATAGATATTTTCTTACCAGTGGTTCAGTAATGTAAAATCCATCAACCATTTCTTTACATCATAAGATACGGGATAGCTGACTAGGTATAATGCTATGAGTGACGGATAAAGTGACGGAGTAGAATGCGCATTATATTCCATCGTGTGTAAATTTTTAAATGACTAGTGTTAATATCATGTGTCAAAACGATAGACGCCGTCAATCAACTAGCTAGTAATGACAGGCGATATTTGTTAAGGGCGCGTAGTCATAATTAAATTATAACTGACATTGTGTGCTGATTGTTTTACCGGGTCGGAGGGGTAGGCTGCATGTCTAAAACCCAACCTGTACTCGCTAAGCGAAGCTCGATAAGATAGGCTAAGACACCGTGTGCCTTTTAATTTAATTAGGTGACGGAGATGATAAGAGATCATACCTTACGCTTGATAGCAAAGGATATTGTCTTTTTTGGTTAAATGTTTTGTTTCTTCCTAATATAGGCTTGATCAAATCCAGCGGCCAGCGGTTTTTTCTATTGTGGTCTTTTTCTCAGTTACTGAAGGAGTAATAGTTGTCGATTTCCTTGGCGTTCGTCCCCAGTACTGGTGTAAACAGGAATTGCTAAAGGCGACCAGCTAACATTTTAACTGTACATTTGAGGTAACTGGACTTACAAATTCCCAGATTGTTTTATTCAATGTACCAGCCCGCGGTGGCAATATACATTACATTTTTCCCGACTTCTGAAAGTCGTTTTCCAAAGTGGATTTTATCCAGGAGAATACGCTGTTTCATAATCGGCACTAACCCCAGATAGAGCCTATAGGATTTATCATCATCATCTTAATTAACAGTTTTTTAGCAACCAGAGTTTTCTTTAGCTATTGGAAGTATTGACTGCTGTCTACTGTGAACACAAGATCGCGTCTTTTTTTTCTACGTGAACCATTCGTGGTGACAATACATATATATCCAGGAACTCAACCACCAAATTGAGCGTCCCCCTTATAAAAATTAATTATTAGTGGAGGGACTGGGGCTCAATTTGGAGGTCAGAACTACTGGATCATGATACATGTGCATGGATGTTTACGTTCAAGAGATTGTTACACCAAGTTTAGGTAAGGCGTGATTGATGTGGCAACGAATGACAGAGTGAAAGTGAATATTTTCCAGTTACGGAAACTGTACCCTCCTTTAATTTCTTTGCAAATACTGTTATATTTTACTGGATAGCTTAATTAGGAACCTCGTTCTTTTCTTTACTGTCTATTCTATACCCTAGTGTTAATCTTTGACATTTTTTGTTAGGAAATGTTGGGTAATCTAAACGCGTACGCTAGAACTTATAAGAAATAGTGCGTTAATATCCTTCGTGGGGATTATTCTGTTTTCTGAGATTATTCCATAGGCGATACCTATTCAGACACCCATCTATATTCGTAGCGTGCGACACACAGTTAGAAGTACAATAAGACAACATGAGGATCTTCATGATCACAACAGTAAGTCATCTTTATTATGTTTGACAAAATAACGTTTACTGAGGGGAATGCATACAATTTTCTCCATATAACTCTGAATTATTGGTGACCTTGTTTTCTTTTTTAACTGAGAAATTCCAACCTTTCTTTTTGTTATCCATTTTTTTAATAATTCCAATTTTTACGGCATTTTTTTAATGATTTTTTTAATTTGGTCCGAACGCATAAAAATTATTCACTTTTCTTAATTACTGTGCTGTGTTTAGCAGTTGATGAAATGTTCACACAGTGACATCTTTGATTATTTATGAATTAATTGTGTCTTAGATCTGGATTGTGCACACGATGATAATGAATTAACATAGTACACACAAGGTCAATGCACATAACGATCTCTTTGCTTGCCGTTCATTTGATAAGGGAAGTAACTTTAGGACAGGCGAACCAATTATTTTAGAAAACAAGTATCAAGTTTATTTAGAAAAGTATTTTTTGAAATTATTTCCAGAAAATCTTATAATAACATAAATTGAACAATGTACGTTATTTCAACAGTATAAATATCTTATTTCATATATTTTAGTTATGGAAATTGTAATTATTTTAATCAATAAAATTACAAATTATGTGCTTAACGCACATGTCGGTCAAGTCAAAACATGCGGTCTCTGTAACCTCTTAATGGTAATACATTATCAAAACTGACCATTTCTGTACTTGACAAAATGCTGTTAAAAAAATAATAAATTGCAATTTGCTGGATGTTTCCTGTACCACAGGTGGGGCTAAAGTTTACTGACCCGAGTTCTATAGCTCATTGCGGTTGTTCCACAGCCATCATGATGCCTTTTGTGCAGTTACACTGAGCCTCTTCAGTGCCCTTGTTCTTGACTGTCCCCTAAACCCCGACAGTTTCAACATATTAAACACTTAAACTGCCACGATCCCTCTTGCACTCACTAAAGAGCCATGACCCTTACAGTGAACCCATCGTGTCACAGGTCCGCGGCCAGATCATTATACTTGGCCAATTTGAACGAATGTTATTCGACCAATCTGGATTCAAATGGCACGGTCAGTTAAATCATTACAACCTGATGCGAAGATGAAGAATACTGCACTATGTCTGGCCGTCGTCGAGATTTTCTGATACTCTCTGGATATGCCCCTAGCCCAGGTATGTCTACCGTCAACTCCCAGTCATTTGTACAGTCAAGAAGAGATAATAAACTGCTAGTACAAAGTCAGAGAAACAGTCGTTACTGATAAACACAACATTAAGGATGTACAACGATTTATTTGACGTACTTTTCGTCATTTACAAGAATGTCTTCTTACTACCAACAGATGTTTGACCTGCAAGACACTAAATGTATTGATGTCTGTTGATATTTACTGTTGTGTGTAGTAAATGTGTGGCAGGGAGAAGGCACCATTTATAAGTCATATGTCACCGGTGGATAGATTTTGGTGATAGTTATGAATAATCTCTCGAGTTGTAACTGGTTACCACCAGAGATGTTATTACCCAAAGGAAAGATTGTTTCAACCCAAGTTCTTTAGTACTCACAGCAGGCTGTCACGTTATCTATTTCTCCTTTATACTTTCAACTTCAACGTACTTATCAAGTAACTCCCTTGGTTCTAGAAAAATCATTTTATTTATGAGTCCAACTGGACTACAAAGTTCATTTAATTTACACAACTCAATAACCTGACTACTGACGGTCAGAGCGTTCACATTCCAAAAAGAGCATTGTTCCTATATACAATACGACTGCATTAATGAAACACTGTCCAGAAATCATTTGTAAACACTGGTATGTTTCTACTGATACTTCACTATATAACTTCATAGTTAAAGGTTACCGTAATGTTCACAAAACGTATCGAGAAGTACAAACCGTGAAAACAGTAGTCGTAAAACACATTCCCTAATATAATATATCTTGACTTGGTCGTAGAAACAGTTTCACTTGCATAAGGGGATAGTTTTCAACTTCTAAAAGGAAAACTCACCGATATGCAAGACTGTGATGTGTCTCGCTCGGAAGCTAGTTCTGTACTGAACTTATAATAGTACTCCAGCCCGTGCAAAGCTTTCTGCACACACTCACTCATGTGTCACAACAATGTCTAGGTCTTCGCCAATAATCAAGGGGCTAACTATTAACTCTTAAGAGTTATCATGACTAGTGTTTTTATTACTTGCTAGTCTTGCTCAAGTACTTCGGTCTTTCGCTTTATTTCTAAAACTAACGTGATAACTTGCGTTGGTGTGGGCCTTACTGTCACATACGTCCCGGGGCCCCAAAAATGTATCCTAGAGAGAGACATTTTGGTACTATCTAACCTCAATATCTTCAAAAATGACATCCTAAAAAAACACAAGAGTGTATAATCATGACATCATATGAAAACAATTAAAAATTATGTGAAACCAATAAATTACCATCATGGAAAACCTTACAAACATGTGACTCAGTAAACTATAGACACACACATATAGTAATCAACTGATAAAACGATAATGTAGGATGTGTGGGAAGGAAGCGGTATAATAATATTATGAATACGATATAACTCAAAAACATTATCAACACCTGTTGATGGAACATGTAGCAAAAGGAAAAACATATCATGTGATAATATGGCATCAACGTCAAGAAACTCTTACATAAAAAAATAACACATTATGGAAATCAAGTGGAGGTGTCTGAAGTTAATGTGGAAGTGTACATGATATTTGTATAGAAAAAAATGAGGCGAAGGTCTGTGAAAGGCATTAATCTCGGTGGTAAACGATGTGTGCGAAAGTAATCAAGTGTCCTTCAAATGTGGTGATCGTGTTTGTGAGATGAAAAAAAAACATCTCTGGCTTTATCAATAATAGCCAATGCATATTTAAAAAAATGTCTCATCGCTGTGTCTATACGCTGTGTATCATTATACAATGTCTGAATCGCAGAGTTAGAAAAATTTACTAACTGTGTAACAATACTCTGCATAAGGGTGATGTGCAGTCAATTAGAATTAACAGCTGTATACATGTTATTTACAATTGTAAGACTCGCATTTAGCACATGGTGTATGAGCTGTTGATTGTCTGCGATGGTACGTACGTGTGATACGAGACTGTTTATGTTATCAGTGGAAGTCCCAACAAAAACTGGAGCTTGACCAATGAAAAATGTACTAGCTCTATGATATCTACTTACAGTATTGAGAACTAGTTTGCCTGGCAACTAAGGTTTCTAGTAACTGTAATGTCTCTCTACTCGACATGGTCGATAAAACTCATAAGAATGAAGTTGTAATACAATGTAAGTATTAATAGTCTCAGCGATATACTGATTGATTATGCTAAACGAGCACATAGTATCTTGTAATTCCGTCTGTAGTGGCCATTAGGAAGTGACAAGAGTAATCATCCATCTAGATGAGGAGTCGGATACGTCCTTGATCTTCTCAAACAATGTTGCATCACGTCACAAAAGGTTGCTGGCCGGATGGAGGGTGACAATTATCGCGCAGTGCAAGGTCAAAAGAATGATGGAACAACTCATTATCATTCTGAAAAAGACTAAGAAAACTACAATTATAAATGTTAGCGTTTGCCAAGCCACATTCTGGCAAATTCTAGTACTGCGACGTCTCGTGATGATAAGCGCTGATCATATTGAGGGTTGTCTGTGTGGGGAGTCGTCGTGGTAATATGAGCGACGTGTTCCGCAGGGTTACGAAGATGTGTACCGTCCGAAGAGGAGGTGGGCAGTTTTCGACGTTTTCTTCAAACTCGCAGCCGTACGTGTACCTGTGTAGGTCTTATCAGCTTCGACAATGGAGCTAAATCAGTGGAGGACGATGAGTAATGGCGTTTAATTGCGCATCGAGTAGGTCTGTCGATATCAATATCAGAATAGATATCTTCAGACACTGAGGGTGGTGGTAGTGGGTCAGAAGTTATATCTCTCCCTGATTCCGCTGTGATCGTGGCTGAGGAATCAGTCTGGTCATCTGGTGTAGGTGTTTGAACCGGAATCGGAGATGAGGTCATTTTGGAGTGTTGCGGAGAGGAATATTCATCTTCGGTCTGTGGTTCAGTATGACTTTGTAACCGAGCATTGCGTTGTGGTATCCTCTGTTGTAATTCTTGTAATGGTATGTCGTCTTCTTCGGATGAAGTGTCTCGTTCCTTTCTATTACGCTTCGCGGCTTCTCTGAAAGCGGTAGGGATATTGGCATGAAGAATGGATTCGTCATCGCTGGAAGCAATGGAAGTGTAAGAGGAATAACGGGAAAGAGTAGCTTTTCTAACAGGTTTCATAGATTTCATCCTAGGGGTCGGAACTGGTCTGTGATCATCTAACTTTTTCTGAGACGTATGAGCTTTGGTGTTGGTATGGGTCTGCAAGTTCAACTTAGGTCTCTCTCTTACACAATTGATTTCTGCTCCATCATTATTCTTACTGTTCGTTGTTCTTTCTGTTTTACACACTTGGATCTTGACACAGTGTCCACTTTCTGTCTTGACATTGGAATTATTAACTTCGAAAAACTTTCCAGCTTTTATCTCTTGAAGGAAATTTCGAATTGCTACTCTACTGCGTCTATTATTTAAGGATTCCCAGTGTCTATGTTGTCCACGAGAGTAACTGATGTGAGCCTGGTGATGAGGATTGCCTGTCGGTTTTTGTGTGTAGGGCTGAATGTGTCGATAATTCCGTGAAATATGTCTAAACATCCCACATTTATAACAAGTAACAGGTGTTACATTGTGTATTTGTGGCAATCGTTAAGTCGTCGGAGCATTTCGTCGATCGTAATGTCCGCCATCATTCCTGTGGAAAGTATCGTGACTGTGTAGGTTACGATGTTGTGCATCCTGTGAATAAGATGGGTACCGTAGATCATTGTTGTTTGTGCCTCTCCTCCATTGATGTCGAAAGTGGTCTACTTCCATCGGTTCTGCAAAATAGTCTGATCGTGGTTCTCGTCCAATGCGTTGATTAAAACGTTTTCTAACATTTTCTTCGTAGACTGCAGTCTGAAGCGTTTCAGTGATAGATTTTGAATCTTTTCTTAAAAGGTGGAGTTTTAGGTTATCTACCCAGAGACCATCGACGAAAATTCCAACAAAGTGCCTTTCTAATTCTTCGGAAGGAATTGATACACCAAGGAAGGCATCCTCGGCTAGATTTAGTAAGCGATCACCAAACATTTGAACGGGTTCATTACGCTCCTGTTTAATCTTTCTAAGAAGTGTCCACGCGTGCTGTGAATCGGATATGTTAGAGTAACGAATCACCAACTCTTTGCGAAGGCTATCAAATGTTTCATCTCGAAAAGCCTTACTTCTGCGGCGTTTGAAATCTGTAACAAGTCCATCTGAAGATAAAAGTGCAATCCCTTTGCGGTCCGAATCTGAGGCATAGTCAATCAACGATGCAAATTTGTTCATGTCTATCAACCATTTTCTGAAAAGTGTGGGATCTCCCGAAAATGGAGTAACAACTGTTCGAATGGCATGAAACTTTGCATAATGATCCACCTGATGAAGGGATTCAGTAATCTGCTTCAAAGCCAACATGGTGTGATCCATATCATGTGGTAATGGTACAGTATGCGGTAATATGGGTTGCTGTTGCTGATTTTGTAACATTTGCTGATGCAGCATTTGTTGGTGATGCATCTGTGGTTGAATTTGTGCTTCTGAAGCGCTAGTGGTGTCCAATATAAAATCATAAACGAATGTGTAAATATTTCAAACGGAATGTTCAATTACGAAGGGCGTTCAGAAAGTAATGCACCACATTGTTTTTCTCAGCGAAAATGAAGATAGAAGCATGAAATTTTGCACACCTCAAATATGGCATGTGCCAATTGTGCGCACCACATTGCACTGCAACCGGCCAAATAATACGGCTGCCCTAAACCGTTGAAATGGAGCGTGTTAGCAACTTGCGTTATAAGCAGCGAATTGTGATAGAATTTCTCGTTGCAGAGAAGGAAACTGTTGTGAACATTCACTAGCGTCTATGTGATGTGTATGGAAGTTTTGCAGTCGACAGGAGTACAGTCAGTCGCTGGGTTCAGAGAATCAAAGAATCAGGAAGTGGAGATACGGTGCTGCTTGATCGGCCGCGCTGTGGACGTCCTGCCACAGCCACCAACGCAGAAATGTTGAAATGCGCTGAGGGCAATATTCTTACTGATAAGCGGAATCACTACTCAACAATTGGCCTTACAGCTGTCAGTCAGCATTGGTAGTGCAAATGCAGTTATAAAAACTCTCGGATTTTCTAAGGTTTGCGCAAGATGGGTTCGTCGAAGTCTCACAAATGACCACCGATTGCAAAGGAAAGCAATTTCTCCTGAATTGTTGGAGCGTTTCAATGCTGATGGAGAGAACTTTTTGGCTAAGATCGTTACAGGTGACGAAACCTGGGCACATCATTTTGAACCAGAGACAAAAAGACAGTCAATGGAGTGGCATCATCCGCAATCACCACGAAGAAAGAAATTCAAGACAATTCCTTCAGCTGGAAAGGTCATGATCACTGTCTTTTGGGACATTGAAGGTGTGATTCTTGTGGACGTTATGCCAAGAGGAGAGACAATCAATTCGCAAGCTTACATTAAGACATTAAAAAAACTCAATCAACGTTTTCGCAGAGTTCGGCCGCACAAGAATCCAACAGACCTGCTTCTCCTTCACGACAATGCGCGCCCTCACACAAGTCAGGCAACACGGGAAGCAATCACCAAATTGGGTTGGATTGTACTACCCCCCCCCCCCCACCCTATAGTCCCGATTTGGCACCCACTGATTTTCATCTATTTGGTCCACTTAAAGATGCACTCCGTGGGAGAAGGTTTGAAGATAATGAAGGAGTGATTCATGCAGCGAAGAAATGGCTACATGATCAAGACAAAATCTGGTACGGGCTAGTGTCGTAGATTTTTCGATAGGAGTATTAAGACTTGGGTTAGGTCCCTTCTGAATAGCTTAGAATATGTGATATACACAGTGAGAGTAAAAAAGAAAAAAGGTAAAGGAACCCGTTACACGCCCATTTAGGCATATTGGGAATATGGTGTTAGGCCCATATTATCTTGACCGTCGGCACACGAGGGGTGATGTGGTCGGCATCACGCCGGCCGCCTTAACCTTCCCAGAGTAGCTCTGGTACCCATTTGGGGCTGGGTCGACCCAGGAGCCGTTTGTGGCCTAAAAATTTTTCCGCCTCATCTGGGGATCGAACCATAGACCACTGCGCTAGGAAGCCAGTGCACAGTGAGAGTAGTAAAAAGAAATAGATTTTCCCAAGAGTGCAGTGGTAGCGAATCAAATAGAGCTGTCCCCTGAAAACAAGAATCTTCTCTCTCTCTCAGGCCTATCTTCTACGACAGATATGTAAGAGTCAGACAGACTATTGACAACATATGTTACTATGTATGAACATACCACTCTCGTGCACACCCCTTCAAGTGACAACAGTTAGACACACAGACGTGGGAAAACTATAACAATACTTATGTAAATATTCTAGAACGAGCTGACCAACACGCTGATTAGTTCCAGAGAGATTTTATTTATCATCTATAAAATCTTCTCACAACACCAAAACAAAAAAAAATACATCAAGGAAAAACATATGCACATAGTCATACAATATCAAGAAAATGCCACAAGGGTGATAGCCCCGCTATGATCTTAACTCTAGGTTTAGCCCACAGCCCCGTTAGGATGACAGATGATGGCCCAAAAAGTTATAGGTGCATGTGGTTAGGGTCTAATATTGTCCCCCTTTGAAGGTATAGACTGACTTTGACAGCAGTATCTATTCTAACGTAACACGTTACTTAAGCAGCAAATCTCGCCTAAGAAAAAACACATATAACAAATGAGGGTATTTTACAACGAACCTCCTTCCGTCACTTTCACTCGATTCTTTCATCAGGGCCCTGATATACTTACAATCGGGTTGTGGTTTCGCCGGCTGGCGCAAATGTTGGACACTCACACTTTTTATCTGTTACTGTCGTTTACTGAAACGGATCCCAGCTCTGCAGATTTGTTTGTTGGTTTCATTAAAATGGATCTGGGGAGCGTCTGCTTCAGGCGATAGTTATTTCAGACTAAAGTTAATGTCACTTGACTCCCGAGGTAAGAATTAGGCTTAAACGAGCACAAAATGTCAGAACACGAAGTTTCCCTCAATTAGGAAGATGACCGGTGGACAACCTCTCTCAAAACAGAAAATCTTGGTTCCCCACTCACTTGTCAACAATGTCGGAAAGTTTATGTCATAGATTGTAATTATTCTCGCCGCCAGGCAGAAAATTTACGTAGAGTTTATGGAAGAAATTAAGATCTGGTTCACAGGCCCAGTATTGATCATTACAGTCTTTGAAAAACCCGTTAGTGGGATATTAGTATTTCTGTCTAACTTGCACCGTCAGATCAGTGTTACTTGAGAAACCCACGTGGTTCAAAATAAGGACTGTCTATTTCTTCACAATTATGAACTCTTATTAAATGCTGGTAAAGTTCGGGTCACCCCCAGTATTTCACTGTATAAAAAGAAAAGCACATATAAATCATTTTCATATTAAGTACCCAATATAACTTACATTTAAAACAGCAAGCCTACAGCTTGACTTATATTTAAACTTCCGGTGAAATAAGTTATATAAAAATCGATCATCAGGAATTTAGGAATATGGTGCGTATTCCGTCAATATTCACTGATGTCGCGTCTAGCATTTTATAAGTTTGATATAAAATATTCTCGACTGAGTATTAGCCGTTAAATTAAATTCCTTATAGCTACTAGTTTGTTATGCTTAGACATATTATTTATTCTGCTTTCCACTGTATGCGTCACTAGAAAATAATACAGACTTATAAATTATGCACTCAGTTCAAAATAAACTAGTTAAAATGAAATGAGCGATTTAACGCTTTAAACACTCTAAACCCTACACACAATACTAGATATATAATATTAATATACCTCAAGCACAGCACTACGATGTCACAACGAAACTAAGAGATATCACTTATAAATTTAAGTGTTCTAGAACGAAGTGCCCACGTCTACTGTAAAATGTAGAATGAGTGAAGTGAGTTACAAACTCGGGCCAATATCTTAAAATTAGACAAAGGGCCCCAACTCTTCCGCCAAGCGAAATTATCTCCCCTTCTCTAACACCCTGCGTCAGCTTCCCTCATGTCGTAACAGCCATCAGTGACCGAGAGTACGAGTGAGTTTCAAATCCCAGACAGCCTGTCCCCAGTGCGGAGCGATTTTTCACACTACGCCGGGTTTTTCTAACGAAAAACCTCGTGCGTTACTGCAAACTGTAGACAGCTGTCTGTCTGCCATGCCCCGATGGAGCGAATTCTCCCACCCCCCCCCCACCCGGGGACACTGGTCAGTCAGCGCTCTGACCGGAAAAAACTGCAGACGAATGTCTGGCGAGGACCGTATATTCACAGCTATCGTTCGACCGGCAGAGCTGACATCTACGTAATCAAGTTACTCGTGCGATTCTCAGTTTTGAGAAAAGAAACAGGTAGAGTTTGAGAATACAGAAGAAAAATATTTTTCGCAAACGAGTGATGCGAAAAATACAGGAAAAACAAGTAAGGAAAGATAATAAAACAAAAGGATTTGGGTGAGAGAATAGGAAGAAGATGTAGGTAATTTAATGATATAAAGACCCACGTGACAGCTAGGAATACATGCACTTGTTTCGCGCTGGCATAAAGCCGTACAAGGTGATGGGAATTATGTTGAATAATACCGATGTTTACACGACATATCCATGTATATTGTGTATAAATTTCAAGCTTTTTGAATAAACAGCTCCTGAGAAAAACGATGTGGTGCATTACTTCCTGAACGCCCCTCGTAGATAACGTAGACAGGGGCGTGAGCTGTTCACGGCACCATTTATACATATGTGTTGAAAGGAGAAGGCACCATTTATAAGTCATATGTCACTGGTGGATAGGTTTTGTGATAGTTATGAATAATCACTCGAGTTGTAACTGGTTACCACCAGAGATATTATTACTCGAAGGAAAGATTGTTTCAACCCAAGTTCTTTAGTACTCACAGCAGGCTGTCACGTTATCTATTTCTCCTTTATACTTTCAACTTCTACGTACTTATGAAGTAACTCCCTTGGTTCTAGAAAAATCATTTTATTTATGAGTCCAACTGGACTACAAAGTTCATTTAATTTACACAACTCAATAACCTGACTACTGACGGTCAGAGCATTTACATTCCAAAAAGAACATTGTTCCTTTATACAATACGACTACATTAATGAAACACTATCCAGAAATCATTTGCAAACACTGGTATGTTACTACTGTTACTTCACTACATAACTTCATAGTTAAAGGTTACCATAATGTTCACAAAACATATCGAGAGGTACAAACCGTGATATCAGTAGTCTTAAAACAAATTCCCTAATATAATATATCTTGACTTGGTCGTAGAAACAGTTTCACTTGCATAAGGGGATAGTTTTCAACTTCTAAAAGGAAAACTCACCGATATGCAAGACTGTGATGTGTCTCGCTCGGAAGCTAGTTCTGCACTAAACTTATAATAGTACTCCAGCCCGTGCAAAGCTTTCTGCACACACTCACTCATGTGTCACAACAATGTCTAGGTCTTCACCTATTAATCAAGGGGCGAACTATTAATTCTTAATAGTTATCTTATCTTAACTAGTGTTTTTATTACTTGCTAGTCTTGCTCAAGTACTTCGGTATTTCGCTTTATTTCTAAAACTAACGTGATAACTTGCGTTAGTGTGGGCCGTACTGTCACAAATGCGCGTAAATGTAATGAGACTCTGCTGGCTGCCAAACATCCTCACATAATCACGAAGCATGAACACAATCGATACAACTCGACACGTTTTAATCAACCATGTTATTAGAAGCAGAAAAACAGAAAAGAGAAAGTTAGCATGAGGGCAAGTAACTTTAGTAAGAAACAATGTAACCATAGAGACATATATACAACGACCCTATCAACAAAGTCATAACTTGGATACGTTGATTATCGGCTTATTTGATATAGACCAGGGTTTCTCAACCGAGGTTACACAGTACGCTAGGAATCCCGAGAGAGGTCGCTAGAGGTTCCGTGAGAGATTGAGAATGAAAAAAAAAACATAAATTTTCGCGCATGCCAATGTTAGCGCACGCAGTGATGGACAGTAACTGGGCAGGCTCTTTTTTTATTCATAATGCTTTGGCCTATAGTTTTTAATAGCTTTACAATTCAACATCGCAATACATTTTCATGTTGTAAATACAACCTTTATTTAAATTAAATGTACCGTGCCTGCCGCAGACAAATTTCATCCCATTTTGGCTTAAGCCAGTTTTAAAGAAAGGCTGGCTTAAAAGTCATTTTTAGTTTTAAATATGGAAAAAGCGAGCCGCGCTGGTGTAATGATTACCACAATGTACTGGCGATCAGGTGTTCAAAGTTCAAGCCCGGGTGTAGGCATTTGAAAGAGTGTCATAGACCAGGATTTTGAATGAATAACCTGAACGGCTCCTGAGATAAACCCTCTGTGGATGGGAAGGAGCGAAGCTCCTTACCGGGTTGGAAGGAAAGTACACAGGCGCCGCAGCCTCGCAATGACATGTCATTGGGCCGAACGGCTGAAAGCCCAAGTGTCGCTGGTTAAGAAAAAAAATGGAAGAAACTACTCCTGCACATTCCATATTTAATTAGCAACTTACAGAGTTGAAATTTGTGATCATACTTATAGGCCCACTTGAATAGAGTTAACAAAATTAAGTAGGAAATTAGGAAAAGGAGAAACTAAAGTTTCTTCTACATACACAACTACCAGTGCATTAGAGATGATATTCTTTGAGAGCAGTGGGAACCACACAAACAACAATAGGCTAACACGTTGGTCAAAACGTCACAGATACACAGACGAAAATCATTATCTACGCTAAACAGCACTGTCAATTATTGGATTACTATATTTACAACTCACGTATCGCGTCAGTGTTTATATTCCAAGAATTCTCCTTAGGCATGTTGTGTGGAATGAGGACAATGTGGACACAAACTCTAAACAGTAATCCACAAACATATTCAGCATAGACATCTTTACCAAGGATTCTAATCATGTCAAAATCCACCCTTCCCTGGTCTCCTAGGTAATAAGATCGGATACCTAGCCCTCTATGACGAGGATGAACAAATAGGACGTCACGTGTGCAAGTTGCGCACGTTAAAAATTCCTCGGCAGTTGCAAATTGTAAAGAGGATATAAGGTCAATAATAATAATAATAATAATAAAGTCTTTAAGCACCAAACACGGCGCATAAGGCAGAAACCAGTGCTCTCCAGGTTGTTCGTTGTGACGCCACTCCTCTTAGCACTTGCACATTATTTAGGCCCAACGTTCTTCCTTCTCTTATTATTGTTCTTCTGAGTGTTTCTTTTGGTCTTCCTTTTTACCTCTTACCCTCAGGAACCCAAGTGAGCGCCTGTAGTGGTATTCTGTTGTTTTGCATTCGTAGGACATGACCGATATATGACCATCGTCTTTTCCTTATATAGTCGGAGACATATTTCTGCCTAGAGTCTTCTCTTATTTGTCGATTAGTCTTGAATTCTTTCCAACTGATGTTCATGAGTTTTCCTAAGACATTTGTTCTCGAATGTATTCAGCTTGTTCTCCAATGATTTTGTTATTTTCCAACTCTCACAGCCGTATGTTAACACTGAGATAACATTTGGATTAAACAGACAAAGCTTGGTATGTATATTCAATGATCGTAATTTCCAAATGTTAGATAATCTATTGAATGCGCTAGCTGCCAAAGCAATTCTAGTATGGATTTCTCTTGTTGTGTCACCATCCTGAGTCATTTTACTGCCTAAATAATTGAAACTTTCAACTTTCTGTAGTTTTTCCCCGTTCAAGATGATATCAAAGATCTCGTTAGAAAAGTTCATAGCTTTAGTTTTAGAGGCATTTATTTGGAGACCTATTTTAACCGAGGGATGACACAAATTATTTACTGCTTCTTGGGATTGTCTGGGTGTTGAACTTAAGAATGCTAAATCATCTGCGAAATCCAGGTCCCCCAGGAATTTTCCATTTGTCCATTTTATACCTAATTGTTCATTGTGGGTATAGTTTCTCATAACCCAATCAATAGCTATTCCAAAAAGTAGTGGTGACATAATACAGCCTTGTTTCACCCCTGTTTCTACTGTAAACCATTCTGTATTCCCTTTATTTGTTCTAACACAACATCTTGCATTGTCATATAGCGCTTTGATTATATTCACATATTTTGTTGGAAAACCATAGATTGTAAGTATCTTCCACAATGATGGGCGGTGTAGACTATCAAAGGCTTTTTAAAATCGACGAAGGTGATAATAAGTGGCGATTGCCTTTCCACTGATTCTTCTATAATTGTTCTTAGTGTGAATATTTGATCAATACATGATCGTTTCGGCCTGAAACCCGCTTGTTCTTCTCTGATCTTTTCGTCAGCATGCAATTTAAGTCTTTCTAACATCATGCAACATAATAATTTTCCAGGTACTGATAATAGAGATATACCACGCCAGTTATTACAGTCTGATAGATCACCTTTCTTCGGTAACTTTACAATAATACTGTCTTTCCATTGTTGTGGTGGTTGTTCTTCTCTCCATACTTTATTTATAATATCTAAAATTCTCAAGAGGTTGTTGTCATTAACTGCTTTAATCATTTCCCCTGAAATTTCGTCAACTCCAGCAGCTTTAAAATTTTTTAATCTTTTAACGGCTTGTTTGATCTCGTCCAGCGTGAATTCATCGCAAGTTATTGGCAATGTGGTTGTGGGTGTTTCATTATTAAAATCAGGTGTTACTGTTGGTGGTGGTCTGTTTAGCACCTCCATGAAGTGCTCAGCCCATCTCTTCATTTGTTCTTTTTCTAATTTACCTTTAACAGGTGTTTCCATAGCAGTAGGCTGGTGACATAGTTGTTTTGTAATTTGATAAAGGCACCTACTATTACCAGTTCTTACAGCATTTTCAGCTACTACGGCCAGTTCATTGATGAAATGTCTTTTATCTCTTCGAGTTTTTGTCTTCACTTCTTTATTTAACAAGTTATAAGTTAGTTTGCAAGATTCAACTGCATTATGTGTACTTGCCGCTAGTAGTTTAAGTTTTGCTGTTTTCCTTTCTTGTATTTTATCCCAAGTATCTTCTCTCATCCATTTTTTCTTTTTATGTACTATGTATCCGATGGTCGCTTCAGCTGCTTCTGTCATTGCTGTTCTCAGTTGTTCCCATTTAGTATCGATTGTCTTGGTGGTGATATCGTTGTCAATTTTGCCTAAAGCATCGAAATAGTTGTTCATTTTGACATTATATTCCTCCTTTATATCATTTGATTGCAGTCTGTGTACATCTATTCTTCTATTTTTATTCGGTTGGTATAACTTCTTCAGTTTAATTCTCAGTTTAGCTATGCAGAGGTTATGATCGCTTCCGATCTCTGCACCTTTGTATGCTCTGACGTCTTGAACTGATGAGCGAAATTTTGCGCTTATGCAGAAGTGATCTATCTGGTTCTTAGTTCTGCCATCAGGTGAATTCCATGTTATCTTGTGAATATTCTTATGTGGAAAGATGGTGTCTGCCACAACGAGGTTTGATATTTCACAAAGTTCTAGAAGTCTTTCGCCATTTTGATTCATACAGCCTATGCCATGAGTACCGAGATATCTTTGTACTCCATCGTTGTTGTCACCTACTTTGGCGTTAAAATCGCCCATGACTGCTATTATGTCATGCTTTGGTATTGTGTTGATGGTACTTAGAAGTGCTTCATAGAAGTCATCTTTTGTGGTATCAAGAGCGTCGTTAGTTGGTGCATAACATTGTACAATTGAGAGCTTGAAAAATCTTGTCTGAAATCTAGCTAATTTTAGCCTCTCATTGATAGGTACCCAGCTGATAAGCGATGCTGCTGCTTTCTGTGTCATTAAGATGGCTACTCCCTCTGTGGGACGATTATCATTACTACCAGAGTATATAATTCGCTTTTTTTCTTCTGAAATATATTTTATGCCCTTCCCCGTCCATCTACACTCGCTGACACCCAATATGTCCAACTTATAATTATCCATTTCTTTAATTACTTCTTCCAATTTTCCGTCTTGATACATAGTTCTTACATTCCAGTATCCAATTTTAAAAATCTCCTTAGCCCCCAAGATATTAGAGTGAGCCATGTTTACTGTCGAGCCTGGTTCTGTTTCGGTAACAATAGCTTGTTTTACGATAGTGAATTATTAACTCACTGATCAACCCTCCGATCCAACCGACCGATTCGAGGGTTTCGAGGTCAGTTATAGGAAAATATCTACACCACTAGATACTCTGGTGTATATTTTATTCTATAAGTTAACATAACGTGGTACTATCCATCGAAATATACACATTCCTGATGTTTTTCTTTCGGCGTCTAAGGTGAGAAAAGAATTTCACCTCCATCTTGGAAGGGTAGATAACTCTATAACAGTAGATAACTCTATAACAGCTGGTTACCTGAGCAAAAACGAAGAGTGAAGTCGTGTCTCTGTCGTCAGCTCGAAGACTTATATACCGCTTGTGACGACGTATGAAACAAGTCCCTCCTATCCACTAATTATCCATCGCTATTCTAATCCCAGTTATCTCCCTTTCCTATAACATTACTGTAGAAGGTGAATAATTCTCTCCAAGATACGTAGAAGGTAGAAATTCTGGCACTTGAATTGTAGAGTATCACCATTAGACACCAGAGATGATGAAGGCGGAGAAGTATGGTGTCTTTGGTCTGGTTTGTGTATATGATGTAGATGTGAAGTCAAACAGGTAGCAGTAAAGGTAGAGTCCACACAGGACGTCACATAAACTCACGACGTAGAAAGTCAATGAACGTTGTAACTGCTAGTGACGTTTCCATCATTTATTGGGACGCCACAATGACAAAATGTGTAGACATTAACATGTAGGTACATCACAGGTACTGTAGAACAGTCAGCATTATATCGACATAGTCAGCACAACATTTGACAGCAGACAGCATAATAATGGTGAATCAAATCATGGGCTTCAATGCATCATAATCGACTGTAAATGTATTCAGGTGTGGAAACCATCATCCTTTTCTATAACAGCCGATATCTATATAAATGTAGGAGATTAAATCCCTTCTCCTTCTCTGACCTCCAGCAAGACATGCACGACTTCTGGAGTATCATGTAATGTCCTCTAATTTCCTTTAATAACAACGGTATCAAACCTAAATTGACGTGGAACCGCCAGAGCAGCAAAGTCCAACAAGCAGATAGCCTTTAGGACTGTTGCGTGAGAAATTCTCGCAACATCGTTTTATTACAATATCTATTTTATAACGCAAGGGCAACAACTGCTTGAAATTTATAGTCACTTTTCTCGGTAAGCATTTGTCTTCTCGCGTTGGTATTGAATGCAGTTAAGTTTTGAGCTGTGGTCATTTTGCGCTGGACTGCGCATGACTGGTCTTGCTTCTTGGTCGATCGGTTTCCGCCCACCAGTGGAGTGAGCGATTTGGAATGGCGAAAGAGATGCCTCGTTGAAGAGGGGATCTCCGCTATTTTTTGTTCTGTCAGGAATGTGTAGTCCTCTTAATGGATATTTCGTTTATTCGAGATAATACCTCTAGTGTATTTGCACATGCCGGGAGGCGTGATATTTCTGTGTATTTCCTGAAGGCAAGGTAAATTGACTTTTCATTAACTCTATCGATTTTGGGTCGTGAGCGATTTCGATTCATAGCCTGTCTTCGAAAGTCGTCGTCACGAGATGTTTTCCCAGCTCACATGTCGCTGTATTGTACTGCATCGGTTGATGCATGTCCCAAGGACCATTACTTGCTACTTTGTTAAATGAACTAGGTTTGGAAAACCTTTATTATCTAGAGGATATTTTTGAGGACATTATTTATACTTCGGCAGACGTGTCTGTCTTGCTGAAGTCAGACTAAGGAGAGTGAACTGATCTCATACATCTGGTTATCTCCTGGCTGTTATAGAAAAGGATGGAGTTTTTAACCTGACTACATTTACAGCACTATGAAATATAACATGCATCTGACTCATCATTGTAATGCTGTCTACCGTCTATTGCTGTATTGAATGTTGCTGTGATAATGACTGTTTGATGTGCGTACATATTCGCGTAACCA
The DNA here is from genome assembly GCA_024509875.1 of Oreohelix idahoensis. NCBI lineage: Eukaryota > Metazoa > Mollusca > Gastropoda > Stylommatophora > Oreohelicidae > Oreohelix > Oreohelix idahoensis. The sequence continues at coordinate 120,878 of JAMPIV010006050.1, forward strand.
TTTTGTCACTGTGGCGTCCACAATAAATAATGAAGAAAAACGTCAACGGCTGTTACAAGAATCATTGACTTTATACGTCGTGAGTTTACTGACGTCCTATGTGGATTGCCCTGTTATTTTTGTATGAACATTGTTTGACTGAACACATCTGCACACTACACAAAACCAGACATGCGGATACCATCCATCATCATATGGCATCACGCATCATTTGGTGGCCATAAGCTGGTTTGATTCTGGTACCAGCAAACACGGGGTCCCTTACCCACTTCATTTTCAACAAGAATTCATCAGCATCCTTCAAGAAATTAACATTCTTCAATACAGTCAACATCTTCAAAATTTTCAAAGTACTCGGCGTTGCCCGGTAAAAGTCAAAATTTCAACTTTTTGACGGAAACAAGAATTTGACAGTACCCGGCGTTGTTACATGTTGCCGGATAACTCGGACTGCTGTTATCTTTTACGCAAGTCAAGCAAGTTGCTGCTGTCAAGGTTCCAGTGCTGTCGTTTTTTGTGAAGGTCAAGTGCCGGTTGAAACGGGTTGTTTTCTGAAGAAGGCCAAGTACCGATTTCCATCAACTTACTTTTGGATTAGAAGGTCAAGTGCCGAAACAACTCAACACACAGTATTTCAGAAGCTCTTGTACCATCGTGTTAGCAGTGGAAGCAGTTCAGATGTGCCATCATCGTTGGAGCTTCGCTCTTTAGGACGTTGATTGACATCCGTTTTTTCTGCTGTTCTACGATTGGAAGCCTATAAGTTAAGTGGCCTGTTTGTATGTAAACTGTGCCCTTATACTTCTGCTGAGTCTTCTGTGTATCATCTCATTCTATATGTTATATGTTTATATGTTATTTGTATATTTATATGTTTATATTTCAGCGGGTTCTCGGTTGGGTGGTGTCTCCGTTAGATTATGCCACGTCATAGAGGTCGTCTATTGTGAGCGTTTTCTGTAGGGTTTGCAAATTTCCGATACTGGAATTTGCTAAGCGACTTCTGTTGCTATTTATGTTAGCTGTGATGACATGTTTTAATATTGTTTTCGTTATTATTTCGCATTCTTTAGTTTTGTTTTGATTTGTTTGTATTTGTTAGCCTACTCTTGTCTATAATTTAGTTTCATACAACATTTTTGTTTATACACTGTGGTGTCATGTATTTTGTTTAATTCTATCGCAGATATCGTCACATTTTTTGTGATATTTCATTAATTTCTGCTTTATTTTTAGTTGATTTCTGCGAACGTTTTTGTATTGTTGCTGATCTTTGTTATTGTTTACATTGTTATTGTTTACATTGTTTGCATTGTTTACATTTTCAATGTTTACATTCTGCATGTGTTTACATAGTCATTGTTTACAGTTATAGTAATTAGTTAATGGGCTATGCTAATGCACTGTTACTACTACACTGATGATAAATGAATGATGAATAGTGTCGTGCACTATTGAATGAGAAGTGCACTTATGATCAAGAATTGATTGTTGATATTTCATATACAAGTTCTTTGATTGGAGACTTGTTTCCCACAGAGACTGGGATAATATAAGGTGATGTGAATATACAAGTGCTTAATTAAGACTTGTTACACTTAGGTTTGAAATAAATTAGTTAATTATTTCAGGTTTTGGACTCATATGTTAGACAACATGTCTACATTTGAGCACTTTATTGAGCAGGGTAAATTGCTTGGGAAGACTGGTGATAAGTTAGAAGAATTTGCAACTGCTCGATATGATAAAGCAATGGAAGCTGAACAAAAGAAACTGCAGATGCAGGTGGATGAAAAAAGATTCCAAATGGAAATGGAAAAACAAAAAAGGGAATCAGAAGCTGAGGAAAGAAAACTCCAGCTAGAAGCTGAAAGATTTCAAAAAGAGGCTGAGAATAAAAGACTTGAAAAAGAAGCTGAGAATAAAAGACTTGAAAAAGAAGCTGAAAATGAAAGACTTGAAAAAGAAGCTGAAAATGAAAGACTTCAAATAGAGGCTCAGGCTGAGGAAAGAAGATTACAGAGAGAGTCTGATGAGAGGAAAGAGAAAGCAAAAATGGAACATGAAGAAAAGGTCTTAGCTTTAGAGTTGGAAAAATTGAAATTGACGAACATGAGTAATGGTAATGATTCAAACAAGGGTTCATCTTCTGGTAAGGCTAATAATGATACCTTTAAGATTAAGTTACCAACATTTAGTCCTTCCAGTGATGACATAATGTTCTATCTGGACAGATTTGAACAAGCATGTACAGCTCATAACATAGACAAAGCAAAATATGTTTATCAGTTATCAGGGATACTGACAGGTAAAGCTCTAAGTATATTAAATATGGTGGATGAACCTGACAAGAACAATTATGAGGTTGTCAGGGCCGCTTTGTTAAAGAAATATCAGCTTAACGAAGACGGCTATCGTCTACAATTTAAAAACATGTTACCTGAAAATGGAGTTGAATTCTCCGAGTTTATTGCAAGAATACGCATTACTTTCTCACGATGGGTTGAACTATCTAAGACGGAAAAAACTTATGAAGGACTTATGGACTTAATACTTAGAGACAAAGTCATGTCGTCTGTCAATGAGTCTTTCCTTGCTTTCCTTCATGAACGTAAACCTAAAACAATAAAAGAAATGGAAGATTTCTGTTGCCAATACGTAACTGCGCACCCACACATAACCATGGGTAACTCTAAGGTGAAAGAAGGTTTACCAGTTGCTTCGGCAGCTCCGTATGGTCAAAACTTTGCTCGTAGATCCCAACAAAATTTTGATAGAAAGAGTAGCGGTAATTTCTGTCAAAATCATGGAAATCAATTTCATGGTGATTCTTCTTCGAAGAATTGGAGACAACCTGATAGTACTCGTTACTATCACCCTAATAATTATAGGCATTTCAAAAGAGGATATGGTAATAGAGGTTATTCCTGCCGAAGACCTCAGAACCAAACAAATAGATGTTCGCATCAATGTGAACATGATAGTAATCGTGGAAACTGGAATTCGAACCAGGATAACAATTACAATAGAGATAATAATAACTCTGATAACTTCAGAGGTAATAATAGTCGGGGTAGATCTCAACACAAAAAAAGAGATATCAGCAGGCTAATGCTGTACAACAGGAAACTGAGGGAGCCTGTAATCATGTTGTTGATAGTAAAAACTTTGACGCTGTCACTGGTTCTGCTTTTGACTTTGAGAGAGCAAACAAATGCCCCCAATGCAGTACTTTATTCGAACCGGGTACCATAACTACTTTGAGTTGTGGTCACCCACTTCCCGCTCTTCCTGCTGCTGTTGCGCATGACGGGAGGGGTTCTTTAATTCTACATAAGGGTCTTGTTAATGATACTCCGGTCTCACTACTTTTCGATTCCGGATGCACCACTATTGGTGTTAGACAATCGCTTGTAGATCCATCTTGTGCTACAGGAAGGGTTATTAAATGTGTCACATTTGGCGGCACTCTAGAAAAATATCCTACTGCTGTAATTCGCATTGCCACTCCTTTCTTTACTGGAGATGTGCATGCTTGTCTCTTACCTAATCCTATTGCGGACCTTATTATTGGTCGTATTCACGGAGTTAGGGAGTGTACCCCACAGCAGATTGCTGCTTGGGAAGATAATAACATGCAAGCTACAAATGCAGTAGTTACAAGAGCACAAGCTCTACAAACACCCGAAACTTCACTGAATAGTGATAATGAAGTTGATAGCCAAGATAGTCACTTAGTAATCACTCGTGACTCTTTCATAAAATTGCAAGAAGAAGATCCTTCTTTAAAAAAATTCTTCGTTCTTGCGAAGAAAGGTGATCCGAATCAGGATACAAATAGAAAATCTTGGATTGCAATGAGAAACGGCGTACTTGTACGTATGGTACAAGATTCGACTACGTCGGCACATTCGCAAATTCTTGTTCCCAAGAGCATGAGAGTGCAAATATTACAACATGCTCATGACTCGCAATGTGCTGGACATATGGGTTTTGCCCGTACGAAGTCGAGAGTCCTTGCGGCTTTCTTTTGGCCTTTTGTCAATAAGGACATTCGTATTTACTGCCGATCATGCAAGGTATGTCAGGAGGTCAAATCTAGAGGACCACGACATGCTGCGCCTATCCAGGCTGCTGACATTCCTATTCGGCCGTTTCAGAAAATGGCCATAGATATTATTGGCCCTTTTAAGGTCAAGTCGGCCAGAGGACATCAGTTTATCCTTACATGTGTCGATATGTGCACACGTTGGCCAGAGGCTATTCCTCTTAAGAGCATATCTACTACAGATATCGCAGATGCTCTTTGGTTGATATTTTCTCGCTTGGGGTTCCCCAGAGAAATATTGTCAGACCATGGCACTCAACTCATATCTGACACTATGTCACAGGTAATGTCTACCTTACATATTGAACGATCTCTCAGTAGTATCTACCATCCTATGTCTAATGGGTTAGTTGAGCGTCTGAATAGAACGCTCAAGACTTTGCTTGGTAAGATAACTGAAGATCATCCTCAAGATTGGGACAGGGTTTTACCCGCGGCTCTCTTTGCCTATAGAGAAGTCCCTAATGAACACACAGGATTTTCTCCCTTCGAACTTGTCTTTGGCGCGCGTCCACGCGGCCCTATGTCTTTATTACACGATCTCATCACTGCCGATGATATTAGCGATGAAACTCAATCCTCATATGAGTATGTCATTGCTCTTAGACAAAAGATCATTGAGGCATGTAAGCTAGCAACTGCTTCATCAGAAATTGCTAAAGAGAAGGCAAGGCAGTTTGCTAACAAGAATAGATGTCTACGACAACTTTGTCCAGGTGACAAAGCATTCGTCCTACTCCCCAGTAGGGAAAATAGACTTCTTATTGCATGGAAAGGTCCGTATGCAATAGTCTCTCGGATTTCCGATGTTGACTATGTGGTCGATATTGATGGAAAGCATAAAACTTTCCACATAAACATGCTTTCGGAATTTCACGAACGTCCGGACTATTTGCTGCCTATTTTCCAGGCAACGGATGATGCTCCTGCACCTCACGGTCATTATTCATCCCTGTCTGTCATACAGGATGAGGAAGCTACCTTCTCTGATGTCAACCTTCCCCTTCCAGTGGTTCCATTACATTCCACGGAATCTTGGAAAAACGTTTCTGTTTCTCCTAATCTTTCTGGTGACGAACATCGACAAGTCTCGTCGATGTTACAAACATTTCAGGATGTTCTCACTGACATTCCTGGACACACAGATGTCATAGAACATGACATAATTCTTACCGACAATAATCCAATTAGGGTTAGGCCGTATCCTATTCCTATACACTTTCAGTCGCAAGTGGAAAAGGAATTGGATGAAATGATTCAATTAAATATAATTGAACCATCGACTTCACCATATTCTTCTTCCATGGTTATTGTCCGGAAGAAGGATAAGAACATACGAATTTGCGTTGATTATCGCAAATTGAATCAGGTCACAAAGTTCGATGCTGAACCGATGCCTTTGTTAGAAGATCTACTGATTAGACTTTCTAATTCTAGATTCTTCACTAAACTTGACTTGTCTAAAGGTTATTGGCAAGTGCCTTTAGCAGAGCATGCCAAACCTCTTACTGCTTTTTCTACACCTAGGGGTCTATTTCAATGGAATGTTATGCCTTTTGGTCTCATGAACGCCCCTGCCACTTTCGTTCGCATGATGCGTCGAATTCTGTCACATCGTTCGGATGTCATCGCATACTTAGATGACATCTGTCTCTTCAGTGATACCTGGGAAGATCACTATTTAGGGTTATATGACTTACTGTCCACTCTACGTGAGAATAATTTGACAGCAAAACCTTCTAAAGCTTTTGTTGGTTTTGGTGAAATCTCTTTCCTGGGTCATCGTGTTGGTCATGGTCTCTTGAAGACAGAAGACCACAATACTTCCAAAATACTGAACATCTCTGTTCCTAAAACGAAGAAACAAGTTAGGAGTCTCTTAGGTTTAATTCAATTTTATGGGAGATTTATTCCAAATTTATCTTCGATCATGGCACCTCTCTCAACATTGTTGAAGAAAGGTTCGCCTAATCTGGTCCGTTGGTCTGAAGAATGCCAATCTTCACTAGACCAAATCAAGAATATATTTTCTTCTCCTCCCATCTTAAGATTACCTACTCTTGATAGGACTTTTGTTCTTCGGAGTGATGCTTCATCCACTGGGATTGGAGCAGCACTGATGCAAGAATATGCAAATACTCTGCATCCTGTTATGTACATTTCTAGAAAACTAAATGCGGCAGAGAGGAACTACTCGGTTTTAGACCGTGAGTTGTTAGCGATGGTTTGGTCAATTCTAAAGCTACAAAGATTCCTCCTGGGCGCACATTTCATTCTAGAGACTGATCAGAAAGCTCTTACAGCTATTCAGACTAAGAATTTGAAGAGTTCGAGATCCACTCGATATGCTATAGCTCTTCAACCTTTTCACTTCACGGTACGAGCTATCCGTGGTGCGGATAATGTGATGGCTGACATTTTGTCTAGATGCCCACATGACTCCAACTAATACTTCTGTCCTATATTCCTATATATTACAGAGTCATAACACACCTATATTACTACAATAGATTAGCACATCTGTACTTACTTTATATGTACACACTATCGTGCTTTGTTGTCATCTTCTTCTGTTCGTTTTTAAGATGATAGAGGAGGACTGAGTAGTTAATATAAGGGCCGTTAGTTTACTAAACAGCCACAATTATTAATAATGTATTGTACCTTATGAAGCATATTAGTTATTAATTAGCATTATATTGCTTGTACTTTCTCAGAATGTCATTGTTGAGCTGAGGACTTACCTTACTAGTATCAAGCATGACGAGTTCTAGATTGTGTACTTACCCTCGGAATACCAGAGCATATGTCCTGGATCGTCATGTAGTTTAACTTTACTATGTACTTATGTCATTACATGTCAAAGAATGTACTATTTAAATTTTCCTATCAGATTTGTACATCCATTTTTAAAGACAATATTAGAGTATGCTGTTTAATGATGATTATGGTAACTTGCATACGTATATTGTGTTTACATGCTAACGTGATGTGTGTTGGTGACACCTCCCCGATGTGAATATTTTTTGAGACATATTTATTTTTCTGTTGAGGTATATCCTCACCAGACACTCTATATTTAGCCTCATGTTAGGCAATTTAATTAATTATCAGCGCATAATTCGTGCGTTTTGAGCCGCTTATCGCATGCTCTTTGATATTTAAAAAAAAAATATGTTCCACATTTTTTTTTATCGGGAGGAGGTGGTGATATGTTGCGTGATAAATTCTCGCAACATCGTTTTATTACAATATCTATTTTATAACGCAAGGGCAACAACTGCTTGAAATTTATAGTCACTTTTCTCGGTAAGCATTTGTCTTCTCGCGTTGGTATTGAATGCAGTTAAGTTTTGAGCTGTGGTCATTTTGCGCTGGACTGCGCATGACTGGTCTTGCTTCTTGGTCGATCGGTTTCCGCCCACCACCAGTGGAGTGAGCGATTTGAATGGCGAAAGAGATGCCTCGTTGAAGAGGGGATCTCCGCTATTTTTTGTTCTGTCAGGGATGTGTAGTCCTCTTATGGATATTTCGTTTATTCGAGATAATACCCCTAGTGTATTTGCACATGCCGGGAGGCGTAATATTTCTGTGTATTTCCTGAAGGCAAGGTAAATTGACTTTTCATTAACTCTATCGATTTTTGGTCGTGAGCGATTTCGATTCATAGCCTGTCTTCGAAAGTCGTCGTCACGAGATGTTTTCCCAGCTCACATGTCGCTGTATTGTACTGCATCGGTTGATGCATGTCCCAAGGACCATTACTTGCTACTTTGTTAAATGAACTAGGTTTGGAAAACCTTTATTATCTAGAGGATATTTTTGAGGACATTATTTATACTTCGGCAGACGTGTCTGTCTTGCTGAAGTCAGATTAAGGAGAGTGAACTGATCTCATACATCTGGTTATCTTCTGGCTAAGATAGAAAGGGATGGAGAATTTTCCCGACTACATTACAGCCTTATAATGTATTGACATGTCTGTGAATCACCTTTGTTATGATGCTGTCTACCGTCCATTGCTGTATTGAATGTTGCTGTGATAATGACTGTTTGATGTGCCTACATATTCGCGTAACCATTTTTTCACTGTGGCGTCCACAATAAATAATGAAGAAAAACGTCAACGGCTGTTACAAGAATCATTGACTTTATACGTCGTGAGTTTACTGACGTCCTATGTGGATTGCCCTGTTATTTTTGTATGAACATTGTTTGACTGAACACATCTGCACACTACACAAAACCAGACATGCGGATACCATCCATCATCATATGGCATCACGCATCAAGGACATGCATCAACCCGATGCATAACAACATGGTGATTCGTGAGTTGAAAACTTCTCATAACGTAGACTCTTTCCCGCCCAGGGAAAGTTGACAACTAGGCACAAAATGTCAAACATGAAAGTTAGCGACAATGATAATCAATGTAGAGCAATTACCTTCTCTTCAGGAATAAATACACAACTCACTCGCCTCCAGGCGCTTTGAATCACAAAGGGAAATATCATCTGAGATGAACCAACACTATAGAGGACTTCCATTCCCCGAACAATATGATCATGACAGACGCTGAAAACGCGTCTATCTCTCTCGACAAAATCTGTGACACTCCCGGGCGGAAGTTTGTACAAAACCCACAACCAAAAAACAGACATGCGCAGAACCGTTTGATTTGAATACAATTCAGACAACCACGAAGCTATGGGCATATTCTAAGAACGACACTTAAAATCGAGCCTTATAAGGATAGGGAATAACTATCGACGCATGTTGCCAAACGTTTACAAAAAAAGTGGGCCTGAGCGCTCCATAAATGGACATGACCCAAGATCGGTCAAACCACAACCGAAGGGCATAAGAACAGGTAACCACTTAAAGTAAAAAGTAACTTCAATTCCAAGAGTTATATACCTTGCATTATAAAAATTGAGTACACAGATACCAAAGCAAAATTCTTATGTGTAACAATTACTCTCCCTATCATAAAAACAGATTTGTTCTTCAGGACAAATTTTTCTCTTCCATTGATTAATATGCCTATCTCTACCCCAAAAACCTAATCTGTGCTCCCGCGATCAGTATTACCCTACACTAATATATAAATGGAATACACCTCATAATTCTACCCATCTAACATAATCCCTTATACATTCATCACCTTCTTCCCACTACATCCTCTTATTGCAATTATATTATACTAACTACAACACCACACTGTATAATCATAACAATCTGTGACTTCAGTATGCATTGTACGCTTCTTTCATCCACAATTTAGTATACCTTTCACGCACCATTATTACTCTCAACCTCTCTATTGCCTACTTTGTTTCAGAGCTCAATCTTTCATGTATTCTCTCATATCCAGCTCTGTTTGTGAAACATTGTAAGTCACTCCATCATGACCTATTGAGCATCATCATACCCGCACTCACTTTCTTATTTACTTCTTCTGTAGCTACCACTTTTTCCGTACTGTACTGTAACTGCCTGTTACACTTATTTTACATTATATATAGCCGTTTGTGACCCATTTAAAACAGCATGATGTCACTGAGTTTTCGTTACTGCTATCCCCCTGACTAAATTCTTCACCTAAAAAAAAATGTGTGGTCCCCTAATTCGAACTACTTGCGTTTTCCGTATCATCTATCTATTCCTAACATCTGTAATCTTCTTTTTCGATTATATCACGTGCCTCCGCTTTCATCTACCCTGCTATAATTGTATCCCTATTTTCCATTGTCACTGTTCCGTCTCTCTTCCTCATATTTCTTCCTTCTCAGTTATATATGCTTCTCTTTTCTTCGCCTTTTTTTTATTTCAATCTCTCTATTCTCCACCCTCTGTATTTGTGTATCTCAATCTCTTTTAATAGGGTATAGACTGTGTCGCGAGGAGTTTGAGGAGATAGGTCAGCTTGAATGGAATGGAAGAATAAAGATAATAATGTCTTATTGATAGCTTCCGAGTTTATAATAGAACTGCCTCTCCTCGGGAAATAGTGTACTAGAAATTTACTTAAAAGAGAATTCTGGTACCTAAACAGGATATTTTCTGGACGATAAATTCTTCCTCAGGAATCCTACAAAAAGGACTGTGTAAAGCACATAAGGTTGAGAAAGAGATTTGGTGTCCAGCCACATTTAAAATATCCCGACCCAATAGAAGTTAATTGAATTATGGCTGAGCCCCCAGGGTGTAGATTTATATTTAAAACAAAATACAACCCAAATAAAGTTAACAAGAAAAATAACAACAGACTCTGTTATGTAAAGTTGGATAAAAGGGTATAGAATCTTACATTTGTTATTATACATATAAATATGAAAAATAGTTTAGCTCTACTGTTTATTAAAAAAAAATCAACTAGTGTGGTCATCACTTGGACCAGAGATCTTTTCTATGGTAGTGTTGCTGGTAGGTATTATACTCAACTCTCCGAAGGCCTGTAGTAGCTGCGGAGATGATTTTGGTTCGGACTCTCTTGGTTTGGTCTGCCCCAGCAGGTTGGTCTCATAACAGTTAATGGGTTCAGAGGGTGTCAGAGTTTGCTTCCCTGGACTCAGTGCACATCACAGATAAGGATGGGGTAAGTCACCTCTGCTGAATACCTCTTCTGTTTATGGGATGTGTGGTATGGAATGGGTTACTGGTTGATAGGATATGGTTGGGTATGATAACCTATTTGATAGGGTATGGTGGGTAAGGGTAATCTTTGGTACCATGGACTTGTACCCTGGATTGTACCCTGGACCTGGTTTAGGTATCTGGTAACCGCAACCTGATTTAGTACTGTAACCGCAACCTGGGTTTAGTACTGTGTAACCGCCACTTGGGTTAGTACTTGGTAACCGCAACCTGGTTTAGTATCTTTGTAACCGCAACCTGGGTGGACTGGAAACAATTTACATCCCATTAGTGGTTTCAAGAGCAGTCATCTCCTAAGTCTGATGGCCGGTAAGCGTCCATCAGAAATTAAATTAACACAAGGTTAACTATCATTCTGTAACAATGTGTATTCTATTATTTATGAACTACCACTTCTTAACTGACATTATAGCATATCTTGAGTTCTCAGTCTCTATCTGGCTGTCTGCTTATTTACAGCAGTGGTTTTCCCCATGTGGGCAATGAGTTTCACAAACTGTAAGGTAGGGGCTGGGGTCATCAAATGGTTGAGAACCACTGGTTCACCTAGTGCCCATAGAGCAGTGTCTTAATTTTGGGGTCTCTGTCAACAATGGTTTGAGAACCACCGGGTAATAGTTTCCTATGCTGCTTTAACTTGGTGGGGTGTCATTGCTGCCAAGGTCTGAGAACCAATGATTTACATTCTTGCTTACTGGAGCAGTAAATCATTTGAAGGGTCGTCATGGTCTCAAGGCTTGAGAACTGCTGACTTACATTTTGTCAGTCAAGTGGTAAATTCATTAAATAGCTAAATAATTGTAAACATTCTTAAAGTCCTGGTTCCTGTAGAAAATAACATTCATATAACGATAATAAAATAGTTCTTCAATCATCAAACATGGTATGTGCATAAGATTGCATTAAATACATATAAAGAACATTCCATGATGAAAAACACATTAATGTCCCTTATGTGACAAAGTGAGAAGAAGTGATTGAGACACTGTTATCAAGTTTGTAGTCTTGGCAGAGAACACAGAAGTCTTATAAGAAATAGAAAATAGAAGAACCACTAATACACTTCTATTTTGTTTGGATCAATATGCAAATCTCAAAGTAACAACAATAATGTACATCAATTGTTTTAACCCTGTCTTATTTCTGCCAGGCTGTGAGATAAAGATCAGGAGTTAATTAGGTTTAGGAACTTTGCAAACTCATACATTAGTTTGAGTGATCTGTAAAGATGCAAATAACAGTTATTGTCACTGAAAATGAAATGCATTTAAACTTTAACAAAAAGTTACTGCAATAGCAAACTTTTGATAAACATATGATTATTCATGTTATAAAATCAGCAGTATTAGATCTACTTACTTCGCTCAACGAATTCACTACAACTATTTCGCAACATGAAATGCCCACTTGGGCCCAGAGTCTGTCTGCTCCGAATGATGGTTATAAGAAGAATGCAGAAAATTCCCTCCAATATTCCAGGATCTGTTCCGGGCAGGGGTGGGTTGTGTGCAAATTCTGTTCTGGTCCCAGGGGTATAAAGTTACCTTCATTTCAACTCGCACTAGCGTCCATCGTTTCCGGCTGTTTTACATGCGTCCAGTTCGTGAACAACAAAGACGGTCGACTTCCTGTTCGAATCGTTGTACCGTGTTCCACCTTCGACTTTCGCTGGTGGGGGAATAATTTATTACCTTTTGCCGTGAGAATTCAGCTAGTGAAATACTGTTAAATCTAAGACTAGCGAGAGAGAGAGAGACTTTTGGTTTCTTGTCAAATGATAGGAGAAATTTGTAGAGGAAAAAAAAATAATAGACAGAAGAAAGAAGTCGGGGAGAGTCGTTTCACGACAGACTGCGTACTTCATGTACCACCCCTTATACTTCGGCACTTACGATCGATGATTGCTAGTCCTACACAACAGGGCAGAAAGTCAGAGAGTAGTGGTTAATCGGTTGAACCACTGTGAAGCTGTTCCAAAATATCACTACTTGGCCCTGGTAATACGTCATTTGACCTCTCCCGTGAGCATTCGTTTTCCTTGCACAAGTCAACGTTGTTCGATCAGCTGGAGTCTCTCAGATGGGACTTACCCTCGTAACGCCTTAACTGTTATTACAACCACACGCCTAGGGCACTGTAGCGTAAGGTTGTTATAATATGATAAAAGTGTTTAGGGAAAAAATATAATTCTCTCAGGAATGTATGAAGTCCCAGTGTCAGAGAAGAACACTGGTATCACAATTGAGCTATATTCTGAGCTAGACAATAGTTTAAGGTTTCAGTAATATACTTTGCCACCTTAGCTGAAGTAACTCATGTGATATTATAATAAAATTAGAAAAAGTAACTCAACTTAAACAGCTAAAAATTTAACAAGTCTCTTGAGTACAATTTCATAATTTATTATGGATATCTATCTAATTCTGAAATGAAGGGTGAGTGTTGGACGATGGTGATTATGGTTATATATTTACATCAAGTTGATAATATAATTAGAAGTTTAAACTGAAACCAAAAAAGTCCTCATGGGATCTTTAAATTTACTTTACACCAAACATGTTCTCTTACTGTTGTTAATTTTACTAGTCTGTCTCTTTTAATTTTGTTCCCTTTATCATCATCTGACTGTTGAATATCTCACATTTGCCACCGGCATAGTCACTATTTACTCAGCTTTGAAACAGCACTTGTCCAGATATGGGTTGACACATAACAGTATTTCTGAAAGTCACTTCAGTCCAATCACAGCAATCAGGGAAAAAAAATATGGATTACTTCAACCTCTGGGCTCCTGTTATGGTTAGGTAGCAAGATCGAAGGTCCACTTGACTTCAGGGTTTTGAAATTTGAAAATAGAATCCTCTAAGATCGATTTCAATCTCTTACGAAGACTGTAATTGGCGAAGAATGACGCCCTGCGTACAGTGGTAACTGACATAGTATAGACAGCACTCTACTGGTCTTCTGGCTGGGGTTTTAGTTGTGTGTATTTTGAACTGAGCATTCTCTTAAGCGCGGGCGTCCGAGAGAGCAGGTAGTTTTTGTCTCTTTTCAGCATTGAAATATTCTCTCATTTTGGGTATTATGTGCAACTGTCCCAGCAAACGTTCCAATACACACTCAACCGATTTTATCCAGCCCGTTGTCTTATATTTCCTTTACCTTCCCCTACTGGGAGCTTCCTTTTCAAATACTTAAACCTACAATCGGGTACGGCATGTATTTACTATAAAATTATAAAATCCATCACTAGGTTAGACATTGGATGTGAAAGTCACATAAAACTTCAAATATTTTCATATATACATACTTACGTCAGCTTTCCTTTCGGATTTCCATTCCTGCATATCCCTTCTGTAAAAGTCTATAACCTTTTTCATAATTCACTGCTACCTAGTCCTAATTTAAAAGAAATTATGTACCAACTTTCGACAAACTGCATTCGCCATTTGTGAATTTTGCATACCGGCTTCTCTCTGATAACATAACCGAATGCGCATGCGCGATCGCTACTATTTTCAGAATGCGTAGTTACGCGGTGTAGTTCAAGGCTTTCACAATTTATTCTTTCTCTGGTCGTTCTATCAGTCCATTAACTAAGCGTGTTTTTGCACACTTTGTTACAGGCGCTAGTAATACACCATTTGGGTTGAGTACTTTACACACTAAGAGCCTTAATTTGCAGTAGTACCACTCAGTGCCTTTGGGATAGTTTTGTTTTCTTTCTACAGCCTACAGATATTCGCCACAGAGACGGATTATTTATTTCCCTTACGTTGCTGCAGTACTGTGGGATATTATTTTAGTAGAGTGACTGGAAAACTGTTACTTAGTGTTTCTCCAGCATATCTTTCTAGACTATATTAACGAAACAGTAACAGCCGTTTTCACCAGAGGACTGGGGACCGCCCCTGTTAGTTAAATTTTCTTGGTTTTGTTTTTGTACGCGTGGTGGTGGTTTGGAATCAATCCAATTCGCTGGTGTTCTTGATTGTATTTTGTTGTGATAGAAAATCACTACCCCATCAGAGCTCGTGAGGTTATTATTGTGTTTTTAAATCTGGATTTCATTAATAAATACATTTATAAGTTATAAGCGGTCATAATTCACTTTCTACCTGTCAAATGATGTTAACTTGTGCACATGTTAATACCAAGTTACATATTCTCACAAAATTCATAAATGATGTGCTCTTCTGTGCACTGTAATAGATTAACCTATTTAGCAGAGAGCTGGTGGAAGTGTATGGTATTGTAATAGTCTCGAGTGTTGCTGGGAAAAGACAATAGTTACTTAATTACATATCTCTTCTCTCAAGAAGTCAAACATCCCTCTTAATTTTACATTAGTGACTCTGTCTATATCTACTTTCACACAACTCATTCATACTCTACCTAAACTTAGACATAACCTTCATCCATACTCTGCCTAAACTTAGACATAACCTTCATCCATACTCTGCCTAAACTAAGACATAACCTTCATCCATACTCTGCCTAAACTTAGACATAACCTTCATCCATACTCTGCCTAAACTTAGACATAACCGTCATCCATACTCTGCATAAACTTAGACATAACCGTCATCCATACTCTACCTACACTTAGAAATAACCTTCATCCATACTCTGACTAAACTTAGACATAACCTTCATCCATACTCTGCCTAAACTTAGACATAACCTTCATCCATACTCTGCCTAAACGTAGACATAACCTTCATCCATACTCTGCCTAAACTTAGACATAACCTTCATCCATACTCGTGACAACGACCGGGAACTGGACTGGAAGAAATCTAGCTTTCAAGTTGACACGGCGCTCTCTCTGGCTAACCTCTACAACCCAAGATAGAAAAGGATTGTTTCGTTTGGTTTTAAGGACCATCTTGATTGTACACGGACAACTCCATCAGTTCTTCATGTCCTCCCTTAGATCTCAAGGAGGATCTATGCACAGTACACGAACTCCACAGCACCGGCAAGGATCCCAATGTGTGTATTTAGGAATCATTCATTCTATAAATATTTTTTTATCGGATCGGTATTGATAATTTTGTAAATTCTGCTAGGGCAGCACCTGTATAGCCTACTCTTTACGCGTTCCAATTGCCGAGGGATTTTTAACATGCGCAAACTGCACTCGAAACCTACTATTTGTTCGTCTTTATCAGAGAAGGCTCGACATCCAGCCTCACTACCCAGGGGATCAGGAGGAAGTACGACATGATTATGACCCAATGGTTCTGAAAAACATGACATCAAAAATAGTCCTTGTACTAGGAACCGAACCCTGCACTTGTATAATTAGACGCGGATGCCATAGCTCTTATTCACTCCGGCCATTAGAGTAGAAGAGGAAAGACCATGTCAGAATATCAGTTTAAATGATTGTGGAAGTGCGCTATTTGGCGCTGATCAAATATTTCGGGAGCACATTTGCGACTGAAGCTGAATGATTGTAAGTTGCATTATCATTACAAGTTGCAGAGCATATAAGTGTTCACTTCTTTAACATGTGAATCAAACTCGATATTATTGAAAGTTTATTTACTCTAAATATGAGACACACAATTACTTTTTTTTAAATTTAAATAATGTGCTAATAAAAGTAAGTGAATCTTTTATGCCTTATTTAATTTTGTAAAATAAATTGATAAAGTCAAATAAATAATGCAATTATGTTATTTATTTTCATTTTTGTTAATAGCTAAAATTTTCCCCCTTGGAAATAAATAGGATGGCTTCCCTTAACTTCTTTATTTCTGCTGCAAGTATCTCATGGTTAAGTTTGTGTTTTCTTAACTTATTTCCCAGATTCGACATCTCGACGAAACCTGACAAAGGTGTGATTTCTCGATTATAAGTGGGCTATATTGTGCAACTTTTTATAATATTTTGAAAACTGGACTGTTATATCTGTCCTTATTTAATTTAATTTTATTATATTTTTTTTAGGGGGAGACACTTTTATCAATATTCTTTAGCTCCCCAAGGAGCATAGGCCTTCAACAAACACATGCCAAGTCTTTGTGTCCTGTGCCATCCGCTCAAGTTCTTTCCATGTTTTCCTCATCAATTTCACCTCTGTATCCAGTTCTCTTCTCCACGTGTTTTTTTATCTACCTCTGCCTCTCTTTCCTTGTGGATTCCAGAACAAAGACTGACTTGTAATGCTATCAACAGGTTTCCTCAATGTGTGTCCTATCCATCGCTAGCGTCTTCTTCTCAACTCTTGTTCCACTATCACTTGTCTGGTTCTTGTCATCAATTCCACATTTGTGACTTTCTCACACCATTTCAGTCCTTCTATTCTACGCAAGCGCCCGTTTATAAAAGTCTGTAGCTTTTTGGTTGTTGTTTTTGTTGTTCTCCATGTCTCAGACCCATACAATAGGACTGACTTCACATTTGAGTTGAAGATTCTTATTTTCGTGTTGGACTTGATTTCTCTTGTTCTCCATAAGTTTCTCAATGCAATGAAAGCTCCTCTTGCTTTTTGTATTCTTATTTTGATATCACTGTCTATCCCTCTAACTTTGTCTATATTACGATTCTACATCTTTTAGTGGTGTTTCTTCAAGTTTAACCTTGTCATCATTTCTTTTATTTATTCTCATAATCTTTGTCTTTTCCCTGTGTATTTTCAGGCCCACTTGTTGTGACCTCTCATCGAGAATTTTCATTTTCTCTTGCATCTGATGATTATGGGACAGAAGAGCCAAGTCATCTGCAAAATCCAGATCATCAAGCTGATTAGTCAGATTCCACTGGATTCCATTTCTGTTGTGTGATGTCGATCTTTTCATAACCAAATCTATTGCTAGTAAGAGAAGAAATGGAGGCAACAGGCATCCCTGTCTCACGCCCGTTCTAATCCTAAACGGTTCTGTAAGTTGTCCTTCATGAAAAACTCTGCATGTCATGTCTTCATAGGTCTTCTTTATTAAGTTAATGATATTCATGGGAACTCCATAAGGCCTCATCAATTTCAAAAGTGATTCTCTGTCTGCAATGTAAAATGCCTTTTCATAATCCGCGAATCCGATGTATAGCGGTGAATTCCATTCCAGACTTTGTTCAACTATTATTCTAAATGTGGCTATCTGGTCTGTACAGTATCTTTTTTGTCGAAAACCTGCTTGTTCATCTCTCAGAAAGGATACAGTATACATGATGAGACAGAGAGGAAGGGCAGAATGTCAGACAGGCCTGCGTGCCCACGTGCCCAATTCTTATCCCTTTGAAAATAAAGTTCGTTCGTTCAAATCTCTCCAGGATGATTCTGTTTAATACTTTTGCTGGCTCTTTGTTACAGGTTCTGTAAATAGACTACAGTGATCCGTCCGCTTGCTTCCCACCGTCGCCCCTCATTCCGTTCAATCTTGCGTTCCACCTTGCTTTCCTCATTAGTATGCACGTTTGTTACGCAAAATCCATGCCTTTTCGCTATCTGTCTAACTCATATTTTAGCCACGCTTATTTTTTCTTGTTTGACGCGCTGACGATTGGCTACTAAGATCTATAACTGTAATTTCTTCTAAAGGGGAGTACGTTTGCCTGAAGCTCGATGCGAGCAGAGCTGTCAAAAATCACGAAAACTGACAGTGCACGGGCCCAAAAATACGAGCAAGGTAACGGCTTTGAATTTCCCTACAAGCTCGACAATCGCCGAGATCAGAACCTTTGTTGTCGATTCACCGGGTAACAGATCGAACTAAGAAATTCTTTTTCTGGTAAGAAAACCCCGCTGATTTCCGCTGATTTGCCCGAGGCGCAAATTTCATCATCCGCCAGCGAGATTACACTATTTCTGTATATATATTCCTTCTCCTCAAAGACAGTTACCAGTCGCTTCAGGAAATTTTTGAAATATCTAGCTACATATCAATGAGCCATAGTACAAAGTGGATTACTAAGATTTCGTGGAGATAATTTAATTTTGTCCGTTTTGTGGTAATTGAATATAAATTAGCATTTTGCGTGATTTCTTGTGTTAAGTTTATCAGGATAATTCACTGAGATGTCTAGGTGCTAAAATTGGCGTACTAAATAACGCATATCTATTTGATTCCAGATGGTATAATTAACTAATAAGACGATAGGATGCGATTGATAATTGACGGAATACAATGTACTTCTATTCATTATGGGTAATTTTATATATCACTAGTGTTCATATCACGCGTTAAAAGCAATAAGATAAGCTAGACACTTGTGGTATCTAATATAATTTAATAACGGAGTGGTTAAGAGGTCTTACCTTAACGCGTATTAAGATAGTATATTGATATTATGATTAAATGTTAGTATTTCTTCATAAATCAAGGCTTATCAAAAACCCAGCAAACTAGCAGTCTTATAATCTTATAAGCATCCAGAGATAATATTGTATTGTTGAGTCTTCGTGTTGTGACCTGAGCGGTCCACTTTCTTCATTCATGAGAGAGGCCAAACTAGAAACAATAAATATAATATTAACTGGACCTGAACATTACCAGATTTTCATATCAATCTCATCAGCCAGCTGTGGCAATATATATATATATATATATAAATATATATATATATATATATATATATATATATATATATATATATATATATATATATATATATCATCATCATGTGACATATTCTTTCCAGAACGTTGTCTCCATTACAGCTGCTCTGAACGCATCACGATTCTGGGCAAGTCGACCTGCGTCAGCCAAAGACAAGTTCAGACTCTCTGTGATGTCCTGGATCCACCGTCGTCTAGGTCGACCCCTTCCCCTTTTTCCAAGGACCATGCCTTCCATCACTGTTTTTTCAAGACTATTATGTCTTTTTTTACGACCGAAAAATTTCAGATTCCTTATTGCGATGGTATTTAGGAGCCAATGTTCCTGTACGTTTAGTGAGTGCAGTACTTTTCTGTTGGTCTTTTTTTTCTGTAGTGGGTATTCTCAACATCCTTCTGTAGCATTTCATTTCGAATGATGTAATCTTTTTTGCAACTGTTTTATTGAGTGTCCAAGTCTCGCAGCCGTATGTTGCTACTGGGAATATACATGCTCTGATCAGTTGTAACTTTGTTTCTTTGCTTGTGCCTTGCCATAGGTTTTTCATCTGTATTAGTTTATGTGAAGCAATTGCAAGTCTTCTTTTAATTTCTACTGCACAGTCGCCAGAGCTGTTGATGATTGATCCTAAGTATTCGAATTCATTAACACTTTCCAGTTCTTCGTTATCAATTTCAATTTCTGGTTTGGTCTTTACTTTGTCTGTTGTCAATACTTTGGTCTTCTTGGTATTTAGGTATACATTCTGGGCCTCGCTGTGTTTTTGGTGGACAGAATTAATTGTTCAAGTCCTTCTGGGTTGGTCGGTAGGAGGACTGTGTCGTCAGCATATCTGATTTCCGGGATCTGGTACCCGCCGATGTTAAATGAGTCAAACTCTGTGTGTTCTTGGTCATCTCTTACGTTTCTCATGATATTCTCGGCATAAATGTTAAACAGGTAAGGGGAAAGGGTACAGCCCTGTCTTACTCCTTTCTTTTATATATATATATATATATATATATATATATATATATATATATATAATATATATATATATATATATATATATATATATATATATATATATATATATATATATATATATATATATATATATATATATATAATAATAATAATAATAATAAATTCTTTAAGCGCCAAACACGGCGCATAAGGCAGAAACCAGTGCTCTCCAGGTTGTTCGTTGTGACGCCACTCCTCTTAGCTCTTGCACATTATTTAGGCCCAACGTTCTTCCTTCTCTTATTATTGTTCTTCTGAGTGTTTCTTTTGGTCTTCCTTTTTTCCTCTTACCCTCAGGAACCCAAGTGAGCGCCTGTAGTGGTATTCTGTTGTTTTGCATTCGTAGGACATGACCGATATATGACCATCGTCTTTTCCTTATATAGTCGGAGACATATTTCTGCCTAGAGTCTTCTCTTATTTGTCGATTAGTCTTGAATTCTTTCCAACTGATGTTCATGAGTTTTCTAAGACATTTGTTCTCGAATGTATTCAGCTTGTTCTCCAATGATTTTGTTATTTTCCAACTCTCACAGCCGTATGTTAACACTGAGATAACATTTGAATTAAACAGACGAAGCTTGGTATGTATATTCAATGATCGTAATTTCCAAATGTTAGATAATCTATTGAAGGCGCTAGCTGCCAAAGCAATTCTAGTATGGATTTCTCTTGTTGTGTCACCATCCTGAGTCATTTTACTGCCTAAATAATTGAAACTTTCAACTTTCTGTAGTTTTTCCCCGTTCAAGATGATATCAAAGGTCTCGTTAGAAAAGTTCATAGCTTTAGTTTTAGAGGCATTTATTTGGAGACCTATTTTAACCGAGAGATGACACAAATTATTTATTGCTTCTTGGGATTGTCTTGGTGTTGAACTTAAGAATGCTACATCATCTGCGAAATCCAGGTCCCCCAGGAATTTTCCATTTGTCCATTTTATACCCAATTGTTCATTGTGGGTATAGTTTCTCATAACCCAATCAATAGCTATTCCAAAAAGTAGTGGTGACATAATACAGCCTTGTTTCACCCCTGTTTCTACTGTAAACCATTCTGTATTCCCTTTATTTGTTCTAACACAACATCTTGCATTGTCATATAGCGCTTTGATTATATTCACATATTTTGTTGGAAAACCATAGATTGTAAGTATCTTCCACAATGATGGGCGGTGTAGACTATCAAAGGCTTTTTGAAAATCGACGAAGGTGATAATAAGTGGCGATTGCCTTTCCACTGATTCTTCTATAATTGTTCTTAGTGTGAATATTTGATCAATACATGATCGTTTCGGCCTGAAACCCGCTTGTTCTTCTCTGATCTTTTCGTCAGCATGCAATTTAAGTCTTTCTAACATCATGCAACATAATAATTTTCCAGGTACTGATAATAGAGATATACCACGCCAGTTATTACAGTCTGATAGATCACCTTTCTTCGGTAACTTTACAATAATACTGTCTTTCCATTGTTGTGGTGGTTGTTCTTCTCTCCATACTTCATTTATAATATCTAAAATTCTCAAGAGGTTGTTGTCATTAACTGCTTTAATCATTTCCCCTGAAATTTCGTCAACTCCAGCAGCTTTAAAATTTTTTAATCTTTTAACGGCTTGTTTGATCTCGTCCAGCGTGAATTCATCGCAAGTTATTGGCAAGGTGGTTGTGAGTGTTTCATTATTAAAATCAGGTGTTACTGTTGGTGGTGGTCTGTTTAGCACCTCCATGAAGTGCTCAGCCCATCTCTTCATTTGTTCTTTTTCTGTTGGTATTGAATTCCCTAATTTACCTTTAACAGGTGTTTCCATAGCAGTAGGCTGGTGACATAGTTGTTTTGTAATTTGATAAAGGCACCTACTATTACCAGTTCTTGCAGCATTTTCAGCTTCTACGGCCAGTTCATTGATGAAATGTCTTTTATCTCTTCGAGTTTTTGTCTTCACTTCTTTATTTAACAAGTTATAAGTTAGTTTGCAAGATTCAACTGCATTATGTGTACTTGCCGCTAGTAGTTTAAGTTTTGCTGTTTTCCTTTCTTGTATTTTATCCCAAGTATCTTCTCTCATCCATTTTTTCTTTTTATGTACTAGGTATCCGGTGGTCGCTACAGCTGCTTCTGTCATTGCTGTTCTCAGTTGTTCCCATTTAGTATCGATTGTCTTGGTGGTGATATCGTTGTCAATTTTGCCTAAAGCATCGAAATAGTTGTTCATTTTGACATTATATTCCTCCTTTATATCATTTGATTGCAGTCTGTGTACATCTATTCTTCTATTTTTATTCTGTTGGTATAACTTCTTCAGTTTAATTCTCAGTTTAGCTATGCAGAGGTTATGATCGCTTCCGATCTCTGCACCTCTGTATGCTCTGACGTCTTGAACTGATGAGCGAAATTTAGCGCTTATGCAGAAGTGATCTATCTGGTTCTTAGTTCTGCCATCAGGTGAATTCCATGTTATCTTGTGGATATTCTTATGTGGAAAGATGGTGTCTGCCACAACGAGGTTTGATATTTCACAAAGTTCTAGAAGTCTTTCGCCATTTTGATTCATACAGCCTATGCCATGAGAGTTGTCTACCCTTCCAAGATGGAGGTGAAATTCGTTTCTCACCTTAGACGCCGAAAGAAATACATCAGAAATGTGTGTATTTCGATGGATAGTACCATGTTATGTTAAATTATAGAATAAAAGATACACCAGAGTATCTAGTGGTGTAGATATTTTCCTATAACTGACCTCGAAACCCTCGAATCGGTCGGTTGGATCGGAGGGTTGATCAGTGAGTTAACAATTCACTATCGTAAAACAAGCTATTGTTACCGAAACAGAACCAGGCTCGACAGTAAACATGACTCACTCTAATATCTTGGGGGCTAAGGAGATTTTTAAAATTGGATACTGGAATGTAAGGACTATGTATCAAGACGGAAAATTGGAAGAAGTAATTAAAGAAATGGATAATTATAAGTTGGACTTATTGGGTGTCAGCGAGTGTAGATGGACGGGGAAGGGCATAAAATATATTTCAGAAGAAAAAAAGCAAATTATATACTCTGGTAGTAATGATAATCGTCACACAGAGGGAGTAGCCATCCTAATGACACAGAAAGCAGCAGCATCGCTTATCAGCTGGGTACCTATCAATGAGAGGCTAATATTAGCTAGATTTCAGACACGATTTTTCAAGCTCTCAATTGTACAATGTTATGCACCAACTAACGACGCTCTTGATACCACAAAAGATGACTTCTATGAAGCACTTCTAAGTACCATCAACACAATACCCAAGCATGACATAATAGCAGTCATGGGTGATTTTAACGCCAAAGTAGGTGACAACAACGATGGAGTACAAAGATATATATATATATATATATATATATATATACATACA
The DNA here is from genome assembly GCA_024509875.1 of Oreohelix idahoensis. Taxonomy (NCBI): domain Eukaryota; kingdom Metazoa; phylum Mollusca; class Gastropoda; order Stylommatophora; family Oreohelicidae; genus Oreohelix; species Oreohelix idahoensis. Next base: position 144,613 of record JAMPIV010006050.1, read on the forward strand.
TATATATATATATATATATATATACATATATATATATATATATATATATACATATATATATATATATATATATATATATATATATTTATCGGACATATGACAGTAGTATTCCACGGGATTATACTCAAGAGAACTCACTGTTCAGACTCGGCCATCAACTCAGAGAACAGCCGATAATTTTTATTATTAACATTTTTTCATAACGTAACAGAGTGTCTCAGCAACCAGAGGTTAGACAACACCGGAACCGTATATTTTTTCTTCTATTGCGGTGACCACCACGAATACGTCTTATTCCAACCAACTAAATGCAGTGATACAGGAACTATCCAGGAAAAACAATTAATGCACTAACTTCGGCGACTACCTTATTTAAGCAGTCAGCACCAAGGATAGTCTGGGGCCGGATTTGGCAAATAATCTGACACTGTAGGGTCATAGTACTTGTTAGTGTTTATTTCCAAGAAATACCTGCGACAACTGTTGGGTAAGCGAGTATGCGTGTGGCCACAGTATGACTGAGTGAACGAACCGAAAGAAAGAAGCATATTTTTCTTTTGTTACCACTAACATACAAATCTTCTTTTTTCTCACTAATCTGAGTATTTACGGGATAGCTTAATTAGGAACTCGTTCTTTTCCCTTACTGACTGTTCCATACCCTTATTGTTAACTTTTGATCTTTTGGGTTAATTAACCTCTGTTGAGTTTACTTTTTACAAGAGGGGAGGACCTATTGGGTTAATTTCATTTGTCTGTAAACCATGCTTATTAATGTTTATGCTTGATGTTGTGAATTTCTAATAATAATAAACTTATTAAACCTTAAGTTATTGTGTTGGTCAACCCCTACTCATATATGTTATCTATAGTTTGTTTTCACGTTGTGCGTATTTGTCACATAATTGTGTGTAAGTGGGTGCAGTGTAACTTGTATTTTGTATAAGAAGAGAAAGTGCGTCTGATTAAAATATAGTCGTAAAGATAGGCTGGATTAGAGAAATTACTCACTCCAGAGACTAATCTTTCACTTACACTAACGACCTCGTGAGAAACAACTATTTCTTGCACCTTACTCTCCCATAGTTACCACTATCACCTCTGCTCAGAAAGGACCATAAATATCTCAGACCTATCTTGTAAAAATTATAACACACTAATAGCAACATTATTCCTCTATAATATGTGCACTCATGTAAATTTCCCTTCTTAGGCAACTTGAACAGATAACATTCCTTCCATTCTGAAGGTATTCCTCTTTCTCCCAGACTTTGACAAGTAGTTTCTATAATATCTCTGTAGAGGTATCAATATCTGTTTTGATGGCCTCTGCTGGAATGCCGTCTGGACCAGTTACTTGTCCATCTTTCAGAAGCTTTATGGCTTTCTTCATTTCTTCTCTACTTGGTCGTTCACAGCTGAATTGTAGCTCCTCTTCTGCTGTCTGGATGTCTGGGGAATCAGTTGGAGATGTTCTATTGAGAAGTTTCTCAAAATGTTCAGTCCACCTCTTTATTTGTTCGTGTATATTACTAAGTAATTTTCCATTCTTATATTTTATGAGGCCATTTTCTTGCTTATATTGCCCTGTTAGCTTCTTTGTGTTGTTGTACATATCCCTCGTATTTCCATTGGCTGCAGCTTCCTCTACTTCCCTTGCCAAATCATCAATATATTTCATTTTGTCTCTTTTGATGTTTCTTCTTACTTCTTTGTTTACTTCTTTGTACACTTCATGAGCCTTGGCTTTGGAGCTTCTGGTTGTGCTTCTGTTTAAATCTGCTTTCTTGTTTTTCCGGTCTTCTATCTTACTAATGGTTTCTGTTATTATCCATGCTTTGTGCTGATGTTCTCTTTTTCTCAGTACTTCTTCAAATGTCTCGTTCCATATATTTGTTACTTGTTGACAGTGGTCTTCCGTATCTGTTTCATCTTCCAGCTGTTGGAGTGCCTGGTATTTGTTGGTACTGTGATTGAAAATGTTTGTTTTATTTCCTGATTTCTTACATATCCCACATTATACAGTTGTCTATAGCTATATACTGTTGTAAATTTCTTGATTTTCAATTTTGTTTTAGCCAACCGAAGATGATGGTCTGATACAAAATCTACTCCGCTACATACTTTCACATCATGCAATGATGACCTAATCTTCTTACTTATGCATATGTGATCAATCTGATTCTCAGTTCTGTTGTCTGGTGATATCCATGTTGCTTTATGTATTTTTTAATGTGGAAATATGCTTCCTCCTATAGCTAGTTGATTTGAAGCACAGAAGTTTGCTAATAGTTCCCCATTCTCGTTCATCATACCTAATCCATGCTTTCCCATGTTTTTTAAAGCCAGTGTTGTCTGTTCCTATTTTCGCATTTAGGTCCACCATCAAAATTGTGATGTCCTTTCTTTTCTTATTGTCCAAGACACTTTGTAGTCTGGTCAAAAGTCTTATTTCACAGATTCTTCTTAATCGTTCGTTGGTGCATAACACTGAATGATGTTTATATTTACTTTCTTTTTGGCTGATATAAACCTTGCTATTATAAGTCGGGGTCCCATTGCTTCCCATTCTATAAGTGCCTTCTGTGCTTCCTTGGACAGCATTAGAGCCACTCCTTTACTGTGGTGGGCTCTTTCCTCCTCATGTCCTGTAGACAACATCATTTCTCCTGTGATCAATCTCCTCTTCTCTATGCCATTCCACCGTGTCTCGCAGAGACCCACGATATCAATCCTGTCAATTCCATTTCTGCTGCGACATGTGCAGTTTTCCCTTGTTCACACAAGGTGCGAACATTCCAGGTGCCAATCTTGGAGATTTTCCTAGACGAAAAAAAAGTTTAGTCGGCAACCCAGTCTCCTTTCGGCTTTCTCTAGGTTGCTTCGCGCGCCTCCTTTCCAGAGGACCTCGTCTGTCTTGGGCGGCTGAGTTGATTTATATTCTTTATTTGACTTGTCCATGTTTGTTGAAGTTTTTGTGGTAAAAAGTTTTTTTTACGGAGTGGGGTAACCAACTCCATGCCCAACCCTTCTTAGTCGCTTTTTACGACATGCCTGGTAGGGTACAGTGTTACTATTCTTTGCTCCCCTTTCGGGTCCCGGTAACACATGGGTGGGGCACTTGAATATTAGTCATTAAAAGATCTATTTTTATGACTACTTGCCGGCTATTATTCGTGTACTGCAGCTTATTCAATACATATACTTATTTATTTATATTTTCTAAGTGTAATGATTTTACCTCTATATCTATTATTGATAGTGTGCCGACGTGTCGTTAAAAGTACTTCTAGCTGGAAAGAAGATCCATTGGGAATTTTTAGATTCCACTTGTGTCTACCGATAGTGTGGACTTGCTTAACTCGAGCAGATTTATGACTTTATCAATGATGATTTGACGTATGATGTCTACAATCGCAATAAGTAATTCTTCTTTTTGATTGTTTATTGTTTGACTGTGTTGTTTTATTTGTTATGTCAGTGATAAACTGTTTCTCTTATTCCATGTTTTTGGTTCACTGTTGGTGGAATGTCAGCTTTCTTTTTCTAAACGTAGTTATATAACTGCAATTTCTGTAGCCAGTTGTCGTATTAGGGGTTTGATGTGTAGTTTCTGCTTACTTGACAGCATATTTGTTTTCAAACTATTTATTATCTTAGTTAATGGTTTTAACAATCATTCTCATACCGCTATGACATATATTAATAATCTCAAAAAAACCACGTGACAGAGTTGTAATTCAGCTCCAGTCAGCTCATCTGTAGTTGTGTTCGTATTTATCACGGGATTGACTTCACTGCTTTGCAGTAGTGGTTCAACAGTGACCAAAACTCAAGAGTATCTAATATGGGTCTTCAAAGGTGTCTACCTTCGCACAAGATTACTCTTGGCAGAGCTGTAGATAGAAGAATAATGATGCTTCTATCTCAAGGGAGTGTTCATAAGATATTTCAGAAGTCCAGATCAATGCTGCATTAGGCAGGGCAATTGTTAACTTAAATCTGATCCGCCGCCTTTTTTGAAGAATTAAGCAATAATTAATATTAGCTCTCTCAAGCCCCCACCCTGATTTACTTTATTATTATTATTATGATATAGCTCTGTTTAGAGTGTATTTAGTAACTTGACTTAGACAAACATGAAGTACATCCAAAATGATTACATCGATGCAAAATTTGTATAATTACAAATAACAGATTTTATAATCACTTAGATTTAACAAGGTTTTAAAATAATGAATATTCATTTATTAGAAAAAATATTATCAATGTTGTGATATAATGATGGTTTTATGTAAGAAGTCATATGGCAGGGTTTAGGTTTGACTTAGCTGCAAATGGTAGTTTCTGCTCCCTCTGGGTTTTTGGGATTAGAGCAGATAGGTCACTGGAGTTCTCGTGTCTCTGGTCAAGATTAGAGGCACAGCACGTTCCAAGTAAGATCAGGGAGTAACTGCAAAGCTGGTCCCGCGTCTTTAAGACCCTTGTTACGTGCAGTCTTTGATATCTTACAATATTATACATTGGTATACTTGTTATGTTCGCAAATATTTTGTAAACAAATATTACAATTAGAATGTACATCTGTTCTTTCATCTTTTCCTGCGTGCTCCATATGGAACTTGGGACTACCTACGCTTTTAGTTGTCTATAAGAAACTAGCAATAATGCAGTCACCAGCCCTTGTAATGGTGGTTCATGAAATCATCATTCTATATTCTGGGGTTGCCATCCTCACATGAGTTGGACATCCAGTAGCAATTTTCACATATTAATATTCACATGGCGATGTATCCAGTACATATTAGTTCACATGTTAGTAAATGAAAAATGTAGAATGAAAAATGTACACTTGCGCCAATCTTGGCTCACAGACTGTTTGCTTAGAGGAATAAAGGCTCTTGAATAGGCCTCTTACTCGTGGTCGTTATTTTAACAGCGAATTCCCACTGTGACTCTGTGCTTTAAATTCCTCGGATTACCGGTGTCTATGTTAAATGTGAGAGTTTATTCTGGGCTCTGAAGTCCTCACAATTGCTCAAACAATTGTCTGGTTCCGATATAAGAATCTTGATTCTAGGCTCTGTCAAGGTTTGGTTGTCGTCTTGGCTAGCGATTCTCACAGTGAACTAGACTTGCAAAAAGTGTCAGATTATAATCACTGTCTTCCGCCGCATTTGTTTGTTAAGATGCTATGCAGGGCAAAGTCTGGAAGAGAGAGGAAATACCAGCAGAATGGAAGGAAGGTTATCGGGTCAATTTGCCTAAGAAGGGAAACTTAAAAGAGTTCACAAATTATAGAGAAATAATGTTACTGTCAGTGCCAAGATAAGTATTAAACGGACTAATCCTGGAGAGATTAAACGAGTCCACAGACAAGCAACTGAAAGATGAACACGCAGGTTTTCGACAAAATAGATCCTGTACAGACCAGATAGCCACATTTAGAATAATAGTTGAACAAAGTCTGGAATGGAATTCACCGCTATACATCGGATTCGTGGAATATGAAAAGGCATTTGGCAGTGTAGACAGAGAATCGCTTTGGAAATTGATGATGCATTATGGAGTTCCCATGAAGATCATTAACTTAATAAAGAAGACCTATGAAGATATGACATGTAGAGTTCTTCATGACGGACAAATTACAGAACCGTTTAGGATTAGAACGGGAGTGAAGAAGGGATGCCTCTTGTCCCCATTTCTTTTCTTACTAGCAATAGATTGGGTTATGAAAACATCGATATCACACAACAGAAATGGAATCCAGTGGAATCTGACTAAACAGCTTGATGATCTGGATTTTGCAGATGACGTGGCTCTTCTGTCCCATAACCATAATCAGATGCAAGAGAAAATGAAAATTCTCGATGAGAGGTCACAACAAGTGGGCCTGAAAGTACAAAGCGAAAAGACAAAGATTATGAGAATAAATGCAAGAAATAATAACAAGGTTAAACTTGACGAAACACCACTAAAAGACGTATAATCTTACATATATCTTGGAAGTAATATAGACAAAGTTGGAGGGACAGACAGTGATATCAAGATAAGAATACAAAAAGCAAGAGGAGCTTTCATTGCATTAGGAAACATATGGAGAACAAGAGAAATCAAGTCCAACACGAAAATAAGAATCTTCAACTCAAGTGTGAAGTCAGTCCTATTGTATGGCTCTGAGACATGGAGAGCAACAAAAACAACAACCAAAAAGCAACATACTTTTATAAACGGGTGCTTGCGTAGAATAGAAGGACTGAAATGATATGACAAAGTCACAAATGTGGAATTGATGACAAGAACCAGACAAGTGCCAGTGGAACAAGAGTTAAGAAGAAGACGCTGGCGATGGATAGGACACACATTGAGGAAACCTGTTGATAGCATTACAAGGCAGTCCTGGTTCTGGAATCCACAGGGAAAGAGAGGCAGAGGTAGACCAAAAAACACATGGAGAAGAGAACTGGAAACAGAGGTGAAAATGATGAGGAAAACATGGAAAGAACTTGAGCGGATGGCACAGGACAGGAAGTCTTGGCATGTGTTTGTTGAAGGCCTATGGTCCTTGGCTAGCTAAAGGTTATTGATTGATTGTGGCAACACCGCTAGTTAGTGCTGAAGAAACATTTTGTTGTGCACATTTGACGACTGTATAACGGAAATGAAGATAAAGGAATTATCATTAACAGTGGTAGAACAGCTAAGTGCTCAATACTTTAAAATGTGCATTAAGTTGAAAATCTTTTAAATTTTTTGACATTGGGCATGTAAAAAATAAAAATTTAAAACTAAAAAAACTACGAAGAATGTAATGAACAAGTAACTCATTTCAGTTTTAGAGGTCCTACGACTAATCATCATCAACAGAGTCATAAATCAGCTGGAGCTAAGAAAGATGACACTATCGGCGGACACAAGCGGTAAACACACAAACTGAACCAACCAAAAACACATATGCATCTAAATGTCTGCTAGTTGACCTTTTAAGGACATGTCTTTTTCAGAGCTGCCGTCGAATCTGTAAAAATAGCTGTAGAAATAAAAGTAACACACTTGCAAAAATAAATAAATACACACATTTAATACGCAGCCATGCTATAACGATCGCACGACGTGACGACTATAGGCAACCAACTCATGGTCCTTTACACAATTAGCCCTTTTCAGGGCTTACAACAATGCTAACAAATAATTTAAAAAATTAGAAAAAACGACTGAGGGTAACAGTCTAGCGGTCAAAACGTAATAGCAATTAGAAAAAAATATACCCATTATAAGCGAAAGATCACACATCTGATCAGATTGGACGGGCCATCGGAAATAAAGTAAAAAGATACTTAACCACATTACGCTGATAGAAACACTGGAGCGAGGGAAGAAACAATTGACACTTGTCACGGACGACATAAATATTTTACATAATTATCTACCCGTCATCAATGACTAGTTAGGGGAGGTAGCGTGTTTGCTTTCCAAGGGAAACAATTAGATTATGAACAAAATATCAGACTGAATAGAAGATTTTAATACTTTGTAATTTGTATAAATTTTTTATGAACAATTGCATTTGCAATAACATTTTATTTCAGGTACAATATTTGTTATTTTTTCTGTTTTAAATTTTCTTTTTTCTATGCCCATTGTCAAAAAATTTAAAAGATTTTAAACCTAATGCACATTTTAAAGTATTGAGCACTTAGCTGTTCTACCACTCTCAATGATATTGCTAACATAATAAGTTATCCATTATGCAGTCGTCAAATGTGCACAACAAAATGTTTCATCAGCACTAACTAGCAGTGTTGTCACAATCAATCAATACCCTTTAGCTAGCCAAGGAGCATAGACCTTCAACAAACACATGCCAAGTCTTCCTGTCCTGTGCCTTCCGCTCAAGTTTTTTCCATGTTTTCCTCATCATTTTCAGCTCTGTTTCCAGTTCTCTTCTGCATGTGTTTTTTGGTATGCCTCTGCCTCTCTTTCCCTGTGGATTCCAGAACAAACAACTACCTTGTAATGCTATCAACAGGTTTCGTCACTGTGTGTCCTATCCATCGCCAGCGTCTTCTTCTTAACTCTTGTTCCACTGGCATTTGTCTGGTACTTGTCATCAATTCCACATTTGTGACTTTGTCATACCATTTCAGTCCTTCTATTCTACGCAAGCACCCGTTTATAAAAGTTTGTAGCTTTTTGGTTGTTGTCTTTGTTGTTCTCCATGTCTTAGAGCCATACAATAGGACTGACTTCACATTTGAGTTGAAGATTCTTATTTTCGTGTTGGACTTGATTTCTCTTGTTCTCCATATGTTTCCCAATGCAATGAAAGCTCCTCTTGCTTTTTGTATTCTTATTTTGACATCACTATCTGTCCCTCCAACTTTCTCTCTATTACTTCCAAGATATGTGTAAGATTCTACATCTTTTAGTGGTGTTTCTTCAAGTTCAACCTTGTTATCATTTCTTGCATTTATTCTCATAATCTTTGTCTTTTCCCTGTGTAGTTTGAGGCCCACTTGTTGTGACCTCTCATCGAGAATTTTCATTTTCTCTTGCATCTGATTATGGTTATGGGACAGAAGAGCCAAGTCATCTGCAAAATTAAGATCAGCAAGCATTTGCTTGCTTATATTTCCTTGTTAGCTTCTTTGTGTTGTTGTACAGGTCCCTCATATTTCCTTTTGCTGCAGCTTCCTCTACTTCCCTTGCCAAATCATCAATAAATTTCATCTTGTCTCTTTTGATGTTTCTTCTTACTTCTTTGTTTGCTTCTATGTACACGTCATGAGCCTTGGCTTTGGAGCTTCTGGTTTTGCTTCTGTTTGAATCTGCTTTCTTGTTTTTCCTGTCTTCTATCTTGCTAATGGTTTCTGTTGTTATCTATGCTTTGTACTGATGTTCTCTTTTGCTCAGTACTTCTTCACATGTCTCGTTCCTTATATGTTTTATTTGTTGCCAGTGGTCTTCAGTATCTGTTTCATCTTCCAGCTGTTGGAGTACTTGGTATTATTTGGATAGTGTGATTGAGAATTTTTCTCTTATTTCCTGATTTCTTATATATCCCACATTATACTGTTGTCTATAGATATATGCTGTTGTAAATTTTGTGAGTTTTAATTTTGTTTTAGCCAACAGAAGATGGTGGTCTGATACAACATCTGCTCCTCTACATACTTTCACATCATGCAATGATGACCTAAACGTCTTGGTTATGCATATGAGATCAATCTGATTCTCAGTTCTGTTGTCTGGTGATATCCATGTTGCTTTATGTATTGTTTTATGTGGAAATATGCTTCCTCCTATAGCTAGTTGATTTGAAGCACAGAAGTTTGCTAATAGTTCCCCATTCTCGTTCATCATTACCTAATCCATGCTTTCCCATGATTTCTTCAAAGCCAGTGTTGTCGGTTCCTATTTTCGCATTTAGGTCCCCCATCAAAATTGTAATATCCTTTCTTTTCTTATTGTCCAAGACACTTTGTAGTCTGGTGTAAAAGTCTTCTTTCACAGATTCTTCTTTATCGTTTGTTGGTGCGTAACACTGGATGATGTTTATATTTACGTTCTTTTTGGCTGATTTAAACCTTGCTGTTATAATTCGGGGTCCCATTGTTTCCCATTCTATAAGTGCCTTCTGAGCTTCCTTGGACAGCATTAGAGCCACCACTTCACTGTGGTGGGCTCTTTCCTCCTCATGTCCTGATTACAACACCATTTTTCCTGTGTTTCCACAGCTGGGTATTTTTATACTAGATCTGGGTATTTTTTTTTCTCCAAATCTGCATTAATCTGGGTATATTTGACAATTGGCATTTACAGTGTATGTATATTCCGTGCAGTGAGCATTATACATTATATTTATATTATAATCAAATGTAAAAAAATTATGTGCTATGTATTTTTTATTCCACTTAAAATTAATTTTTGTTGTAAACCGCATCAATGACATTGTTTTGGACTCGTTTACATCAACTATCTATTTCCTGTTATTTTGTTAATGGCTGTCATCTACAATACTCAGTCATTTTTGCGATGCGTTTTAAAGTATTCTTTTTTTAAATTTTAGACTTAAGCAGATAAACAGCAGATTGTTTTGTTTTTGTTTTGTTATTATAAGATTATACAAATGAGCGATAATGAATGTACCTAGTTAGTTGTAGCAGCATGGCGACGTACACGCCACCTCACTCCTCAGCATGCGTCAAGTGAGTGTTTTCTAAGGTTAACTTAGTTAAAACTAAACAAACCAACAAGCTTTTGTGTGAAACAGTTTCCAATCGAATACTTGCCAAGCAAGCAGTTGCCAAAGATGGAGTTTGCCATACGTTTAATCCTAGTAAAAGCGTGGTGTAAGATGTGCAAGAATACGTTGTCGGCAGAGATATGCAAAGATTTTGGAACTCCACAATCAAGATTTCACGTTGTCAATTCATGCATATGATCTTGACGAAGGAGAAGTTGTCACGGATGCCGAGTAGCTGACAAGGGACAATTTTCAACAGTAACAAGTTACAACTAACATTTTATATTTGATTCGAGGAACATTTTGTTAATGTAACTACTGTTAGTATGTTACTGTTAAAATATCTCATTTTCAAGAGTTCATATATTGGGGTGTTAATCAAATCTTCTTCTTTGATCCTTAGCCGCCGACCGTCAAAGCAGTCAGTGGCCATTACGCCTGGTGGCGTCTTGTAGGGCAACAACAAATTGATTCCACTTTGCTCGGTCGGCGGCCATCCTTCGTACAGTGCCCCAACTCTAGTTCATTCTTTGCATCTCAGCCTCCACAGTCCTCCGCCAAGTTGTTTTTCGTCGGCCTTTCTTTCGTTTTCCTTCAGGGGTCCATAGCATAGCTGTTCTTGTGATGGCATCGGGGTCTCTTCTTAATCAAATCATTTATATATAATTGTGAATGTTTGGTAATAAAAAATAAAATAAAACTTAAGAAATAGGTAGCACACAGCTTATTTGTGCTAAATTTGCACTAAAAGATTGTGTAAGCATCGTCTATCCCATATATTTGATGCATCCAATAATCTGGGTTTATCTCTAGAACTTGAGTAGCAACCTTGCTAACTAGTGCTGTTCATTAATCAGAAAATTGCCCTTTTTGTATTACTATCAACAGTTTTCTGCTTCTGTGTTATTAATAAAAGAAAAACACATTTTTTAATATTGCTTCGAATTTATGGTCAAGGGTTATCTCTTAACGAGGAGTTTGGATTTGCTTAGACCAAATAAATAAATAAGTAAATAAATAAATAAAAAAACTGAATACTGGGATGTGATTGTGTCCAATAGTTAGAATTCTAGCTATCCGTGGCAAGGTACCTATACCTTGTAGCGGTATGGCAGCTTGTGTACCCTGACAATCCCCAGAGCTATGCCAGTGGGAGTTTTACTCCTGGTAGGTTCAACCATGCTGGACTGGTCTGCGTGGGTAGGGGTCAGACAAAAGCTGGTACCCTGGTCCTCCAGGTTGCGGGTTTTAGCACAGGGCCGACACCCCTGTCTGTGTAAAAAATCACACACGTTACGGAAACAGCAATAAATGGAAATACTTTGATGCGGGACGGACATCCGGAGTCTCAGGCTCGTATGACTGACAGTGGTGAGAGCCGAAAGGAAGCCACTGGCATGAAAACGGATGCCCAGACCGCAAAACACGAAACCAGAATTGGTTTTTGGAATGTCAGAACTATGAACGAGGCAGGAAAGCTGAGACAGATTACAGCAGAGATGAGGAATTACAAACTGCATATCCTGGGAATAAGCGAGAGCAGATGGACAGGGATGGGGAGAATAAAAACAGCTACAGGGGAAACAGTACTTTATTCTGGTAGAGAGGACGGTCAGCACAACGAAGGTGTAGCCATTATCCTTAAGAAAGGAAGGGAAAGGTCTCTACTGGAATGGAAACCCATTAACAACAGACTAATAAGAGCAAGACTGAGAGGGAGATTCACCAACACCACAATTATACAATGTTATGCACCAACAAATGACAGCGACGAAGAGATCAAGGACGAGTTCTATCAACAGGTACAAAAGGAAATGGAAACTGTACCCAGGTACGATCTTATTATAGTAATGGGAGACCTAAATGCGAAAGTTGGAACACACAATAATTATAACGAAAGAGTAATGGGGAAATGCGGCAGTGGAACAGTAAATGAGAATGGGGACAAATTAATAAGCTTCTGCAGTATTAACAACCTGGTCACCGGAGGAACACTTTTTCAACACAAAGAAGTGCACAAGTTAACATGGGAATCACCAAACGGACGAGACAAAAACCAGATAGATCACATAATGATCAATGGCAGATGGAGACATGCACTACAAGACGTGAAAGTAAGAAGAGGCGCAGATGTGGGAAGTGATCATCACCTAGTAGTAGCAAGACTGAAGGTGAAACTCAGAGCTGCTGGACCAGTTGCAGTCAAACAGAAAAGATACAACATCACGAAACTTAAGGACCCCCTCACCAGAAAAGCGTTTGTGGTCGACGTAAAGAGACGATATCTGATTACCAAAAGCCAGGAAAGAACAGAGACCGACGATGTGGACCAGAAATTCAACACCATCTCAACAATATATAAAGAAAGCAGCAAGTCATGCTTGGGATTCCAGGAAAGAAAGAGCCAAGACTGGATAACACCAGAAACGCTAAACACCATAGCGAAGAGAAAGGAAATGAAAAGGAAGAAAACAGAAGCTAAGTCTCCCAGGTTAAAGGCAATATATAGTGAACAGTACAGTCAGCTGGACAAGGAAGTAAAACGTCAAACCCGTGCTAACAAAAGGACATTTCTGGATGACCTTGCAAGACAGGCAGAAGAGGCAGCACTGAGAAATGAACAAAGCACAGTTTATAAAATAACTAAAGCTATCAGTGGAAAACGAGGTGCAAACAACATAACGTTAGTAAGAGACAAGCAAGGAAATCTCATCACCACAGCACAGGGGCAGGAAACAAGGTGGGCAGAGCACTTCAGAGAAACACTGAATAAGGAACCACCAGAGACTCAGCTGAATGTTCCTGAGGCTGAAAGTGACTTAGACGTAAATACAGACATTCCACGAAAAGAAGAAATTATCACAGCTATCAAAGGGCTAAAAAATGGAAAAGCGCCTGGTCACGACAATCTGAATGCTGAGCTATTCAAGACAGACCCTGAACTAGCAGCAGAACTATTAGAACCACTATTTGCACAAGTCTGGGAAACTGAGACAACACCAACAGAGTGGAGTAAAGGAACAATTGTCAAATTGCCCAAGAAGGGCGACCTTGCAGACTGCAACAACTGGAGAGGAATTACCCTCCTCTCAGTTCCCAGCAAAATACTAGGCAGGATAATCATCCAGAGAATTTCAAAAGCAGTTGACCATAAACTGAGGAAAGAACAAGCGGGCTTCAGAAAGAACAGAAGATGTGCAGATCATATATTTGCCCTCAGGAACATTATAGAGCAGTGCTCAGAATGGCAGAGACAGCTGTACATTAACTTTGTTGATTTTGAAAAGGCTTTCGACAGCATACACAGGGACAGCCTATGGAAAATTCTGAGGGCTTATGGAATTCCCAGCCGCATTGTTTCCATTATAAAAAGCCTCTATTCTAACTTTACGTGCAGTGTTGGATCGAGTAATGTAACTTTCGAAGTGAAAACAGGAGTACGACAGGGATGCCCCTTATCAACAACATTATTTTTGACAGTCATAGATTGGGTGATGCGCCAGACAACAGAGGGCAGTCCAAGAGGAATTAGATGGACAATGTTTTCTACACTGGAAGATTTGGAATATGCAGATGACATTGCACTGCTCGCGCATTCACACCAACACATTCAAGACAAAACTGATAGACTGAATAAGTATGGCCAGCAGGTTGGCCTGAACATCAATCTGAAGAAGACGAAGGTCATGACACTAAATGTGGGCAATCCTGAGCCAATAACAGTAAGGAACCAGAAGTTAGAACAGACAGACACATTTACTTACCTAGGAAGCATAGTAACACCTGACGGCGGAACAAGCAAGGACATTAACAACAGAATGAATAAAGCGAGAACAGCCTTTGCTATTCTCAACAACATTTGGAAGTCTTCCCAGTACAGCACAAACACCAAATTAAGACTGTATGAGAGCTGCGTACTTTCTGTGCTTCTCTATGGTGCGGAATGTTGGAGAGTAACAGAGAAGGAAATGTCGAAACTGTCCTCCTTCCACACAATCTGCCTAAGGAAAATTCTCCGAATCTTTTGGCCAAACACCATCAGCAACCAAGAACTACTTATTCGGAGTAACCAGGAGGACATGCACACCATCATAGCTGGCAGACGCTGGAGTTGGGTTGGCCATGTCCTCAGAAGGGACCCTGATACCATCGCAAGAACAGCTATGCTATGGACCCCCGAGGGAAAGCGAAAGAGAGGCCGACCAAAAACAACTTGGCGGAGAACTGTGGAAGCTGAGATGCAAAGAATGAACCACAGTTGGGGCACTGTACGCAGGATGGCCGCCGACCGAGCAAAGTGGAATCAATTTGTTGCTGCCCTACAAGACGCCACCAGGCGTGATGGCCGCTGACTGCTTTGACGGTTGGCGGTTATGGATCAAAGAAGAAGAAGAAGAAGTGGCAAGGTGATCGGTAACAAAATCTTAAACAAAAAATGCGTCATTACTTTTAAGTCAAATTATTTGGTTCGGTGTTTGCAACGTTTCAAAGCAGGGCATCTATTTCAAATACTAATCATGTGCCTGGATCAGTCGATTATGTCAGTAGGCTATTTTGTAATGTGTGATGTATCTCCTGATTATGTAAGAGTTTTGTAATGAGTGATATATGTATTGATTATGTAACAGTTATGAAATGGGTGATATATTTTCTGATTGTGTAAGAGTTAAGTAATGTGTGATATATTTCCTGATTATGTAAGAGTTAAGTAATGTGTTATATATTTCCTAATTATGTAAGAGTTATGTAATGTGTGATATATTTCCTGATTATGTAAGAGTTATGTAATGTGTGATATATTTCCTGATTATGTAAGAGTTATGTATTCATGTTCCTAAAGCGCCGTATGGAGCATGGATGCACAACTACAGCTGGTCACCATGGAGACAGCCTACATTAAAACATGTATGTGATCTTCCAGTGGTGGTTTCTGTACCAGTTAAATAAACATGATGTGGTTGCCAGCCACATGTATGTGTGGCCGCGCATTGCTGATGATGTTGTATATAGGTTCGTATCACTAACCCAGCAGTAGGCAGGCCTTGGTTGATGGTATAAAAGTCATTTCTTACTGATGCAAAACAACGACAGTTCACGCAGACTTCTGACTATTGATATCATCACTAGATGAGTAACTTAACTCCGACAGCTGACGATTGATATCATCACTAGATGAGTAACTTGACCCCGGCAACAGTACAAAATATGATGAAGTTTATTTACGTGTAACGTAGCTGGTGTGAAATAATGAGTCCAAACTTTCCTTGAGGTTGGTCAACCTTGTACAGCATAAATGTAAACTCAATTATTTTCTCAATGTCTTGCTCTCTCATTCTTCCTTACTGCCTCAGTGTTTACTAGCTGTCTCTAGATGTTAGGGCATTCACGACTGGATAACGACTACTGCTGTCGAGATTTATCTTCCTTCTAATTTCTTCATGTAAGTGAAATTCAACTGTCTCTCAAACATGTTGATTCTAATTCTTCTGTCTCTGTCTCTTATTTTTTGTTCTGTGCTCTTCTTAGCGTGTCTTGTTAAAGAATAGCCTAACCACCAGGGGTGATAATTTCTGCCAAATTCTATCATTTCTTACTCGTTAGGCTGACAACCGGTCTACCATTTCCTAGTTCTCCTGACTAGCTACTGTTTATTGTTCTCCTCTTGTATTTACTACTTTTAGAGTGTTTTATGGGTTCTTTCCATTATACAGTATAATCAAACTGTTCATGAACACCGTCATTTGAACGCTTTTCTTTGTTGATTGTAACTATTTTCGGGAGAGTATATATATAAAATGGAAACAATACAATTTTTTCAACACGGTTGCATTCTTCAGCTGTGACCAACGTACACACGGCGAGAATTATGTTATCTTAGATTCAATGTAAAAGTTCTTTGATGAAAATATTTCGTGTTAAAGTGTGTGGATTGTTTTCAAAGAGTGTTCCCTGATAATAAGTGGTTTTAACTAAAACTTTCAAGTTTTCATGATTTGTACATGCACACCAATTTTTACGCACTTTTTCTTTGTCGAGCGCTACTATTTTTGTGAAAGAATACAAAAAAAAAAAAGAATAAAAAAAACAACGAAAGTATTTGTTTTATATAACACATTAATATGAAACAAATATAAAGGAGTTATCAGGCAGTCATAGGAAACAAAGAAGTAGAACACTAGACAACAGAAAAACAACAGACATGAGTGGCTTACCCAAGATTTGAACCCTGGGCCTTCCGTGCGATAACCCCACCTAGCCATGCAAGCGAATCACACTATCCTCCCTGCCATCTACGCATCACCAAAAAATGATGTTTCAATGGCAGGTCATTAGTGCGAACCGCAATACATGACACCGGAAGTCCGCCATAGGCAGTTTAGCCTATTAATGACGCAATCACTTCTGTTGTTTCCCTATCCTGCAGTATAGGCCGATCCAACAAGACAAGGACCTTAATACTGTGTCCAGTAAATGATAGTAGACTAGGACAGTGAGAACAGGACAGAGGGTAGGTTTGGTATTGTATAAACATTTATTACACATAAGGAAGGGAAACCCGAGGCCTGTAAACAGTAAATTAATATGAAACAAATATAAAGGTATGTTATCAGGCACTCGTAGGAAACAAAGAAGTAGAACACTAGACAACAGAAGACAACTGTTGTCTAGTGTTCTACTTCTTTGTTTCCTACGAGTGCCTGATAACATACCTTTATATTTGTTTCATATTAATTTACTGTTTACAGGCCTCGGGTTTCCCTTCCTTATGTGTAATAAATGTTTTATATAACACACAGCCGCGGAAGTTGCACACCGTGCGTTGCGCACGTTTTTGTCTGGCGCGAGTTACTATTTTGAGTGAGACCGACTGATGTAACATACATCGGTAATTAAATGTATGTATGCCATTTCTACCTCACGGTAGAAGAGGAACGATTAAGTAAGTAAGCCTTTGCGGTATGAGAAACCGCATGATTGTTGAAACCATTAACTAAGACAATTAATAGATTGACAACAAATACACTGTCACGTAAACAGAAACTACACATCAAACCCCAACTCCGACAACTGACTACAGAGATTACAGTTATATAACTACGGTAGAAACAGAAAGTAGACATTCCACCAACAACGAACCAAACGCGTAGAACAAATGAGACAGTTTATCACTGACATATGAAGTAAATCAACACAGTCAAACTATAAACAATCCAATAGAAGAATTACTTATTGCTATTTAAGAAACATACATCAAATCGGCATTGATTACGTCATAAATCTGCTGGAGTTAAGGAAAACCACACTATCGGTAGACACACGAGGAAAAAAAAAACACACATGGATCTTCATTTCAGCTCGTAGCACTTTTAACGATTGTCGGTACACTAGCAATAATAGATACAGAGGTAAAATCATTACACGTATAAAATATAAGTAAATAAGCATATGGATTGAACAAGCAGGAACACTTGAATAACTTTACGACGTGACGACCAAACATCCAGCTAGCAGTCCTTCACAGAAATAAACCTTTTCAGGGTTAATAAAAGTGCCCCCCCTCCCCCCCACACCGTCCGCTAAATTTAAAAAAAAAAAGACAGAGATAACAGTCCAGCCGTCAAAATGTTGTAACAATGTCCTTAATATACCTCGACTTATAGCCGGGAGATCACACCTCTTGTCAGGTTTTGACGTGATGTCAACGCTCGGAAATAAGAAAAAAAACCAAAAAACGTACTTAACCATGTGATACTTAAGCACCAGACATAAAGAAGTTAGGGGAAGGCATCCAATTTACTTCCGAAGGGTAACAATTCAACTATTACTAAAATATCAAACTAAATAACAGATTTTCATTTTTTTTAAATCAATTCATTATACAAATTAATATAAGGCACAAAAGAATCTCTTATGTTTATTGGTACATTTGTCAAGTTGTTATAAGAAAACTTGTGTTTACCATGTTTAGAATAAAATAACTTTAAAAAATATAAAGTTTGATGCGCAAGTTAAAAAAGTGAACACTTATATCCTCTGCCACTTTCAATGATAATTATATTATAGTCCCTTCTCTTGCAACAATTGTTTCGAGAAATTTCTGAAGTTTTGTCCCTACACTATAAAGGAGAGCATATAATTTTAGGAATAGATTTTAACTGTGTTTTGTCTGACTTGGATCTTACTGGTCGAATCTTACATACACAGAACCTTTTTGTTACAAAGGAACAGGTATCTCACCTGAACATATTACAGTCTATTCTTGAAGAACATGGTCTGACTGATGCATACAGAAGTTTTGGACCCGATGACAGATCGTACACTTACATAGATAAGTTACACCGGTATTTACGACGAGCATCTAAGATAGATAGGACATATACATCAGATATTTACAGGATATATGCAGCACAACATATTAATTGCACACTTGACGTCACAGACCATAAAGCTGTTTATACAGTGTTAGGTATAAGGCCGCCCATTACAAAATCTAAAAGATTCCCGCATTGGAAGTTTAATAACAGTTTACTTAATTTATACATGATTTTTTCACACAACAAATAACAGCTTACAATAGGATACACAGAACAGATTCCTGAACACACTATTGCAGGATTTTGGGACTTACGAAAAAAACACCATAAGAGATAGCAAACAAGCCTTGGCCACTTACATACACAGGACATCAAAAACACAAGAAACGATATTAGAACAAGAAATCAAACTGACAAAACATATAGACAAAACGAGTCCGGTTATTCAGACGTTGCGCGACCAGTTAGAACAGCAGAAACATCACACATATAAAGGTGCAATGCTTAGAACAAAGTTATATACAACACAAGAGACTCCAAACAAACAGTACCTGGCAATAGAACAGAACATTCAACAAAATAAACAGATTCGCCAAATACTAGATACAAATGGACAATTGCAAACGAACAATACAAACATATGTCGGACTATATTGGAGTTTTATAAACAGCTATATGCCAAAGAAGAAACAAGAACAGAAGCACAAAGCCTTTTTCTGCACTACACAAAGCTTCTCACAGAACAAGACAGTAAATATTTAGACCAAACTCTAACGCTTGAAAATTTGCGAGAGGCATTAAACACATTACACCGCGACAAAAAATCCGGTCCGGATGGCCTTACAGCACAATTTTATACATTCTTTTTCCCCGTGCTCGGACCACTATTAATTAAAGTCTTCGAGGAAGCTTTTCAGATGGGCGAACTTCCCGTAAGTTTGAATCAGTCATACATAGTACTCTTACCAAAAAATAAAACAGACAGAAAACTACTAACAAATTACAGACCCATATCGCTTTTAAACACTGACTATAAGATTCCAGCTAAAGCTCTTACAATTAAACTAAAACCATTCATGCATATCCTGACTCATAATGACCAGCAGAACAGCTTGCCGCAGAGAAATATTAGTGAACATACATATTTTTTTACAGACCTGATTAATTATGCATCAGAAAATCAGTACGAGGCCGCCGTATTATCGTTAGACCAAGAAAAAGCTTTTGATAGAGTATCCCATTCTTTTTTACACAAAAATATGTTAGCCTGTAATGTAGGGACATACTTTAGAAAGTGGATAGAAATTATATACAAAAAAACGGAAAGTAGGCTCTTAATAAATCACACATTTACAGAACCATTTATTTTAACTAGGTCTATTAGACAAGGGTGTCCACTCTCACCCTTGTTATATGTACTTTCAATAGAACCCGTGTTAGAGAAAATTAGACACAAATATCACGGGGGTTTCATTCCGGGACAAGGTCAAAGAAAATTAGCAGCCTACGCTGACGACACAGTATTTTTCCCAACCAAAATTGCATCCATTCAAAATATTTTAAACACCATTAATGAGTTTGGACAGGCCAGCGATGCAAAATTAAACTTTCAGAAATCGAAGTTAATGGGAATAGGTAAATGGAGAAACAGATCAGACTTTACTTTTCAGTTGCTCCAAGTTAATAAAATTGAGACGGCATTGCCTCCCTTGCTTTGCAGTAGTGGTCCAACAGTGGCCAAAACTCAAAAGTATCTATTATAGGCTTCAATGGAGTCTATCTTTACACAAGATTACTCTTGGCTGAAATGTCGATAGAATAGTAGTAAAGCTTCTATCACATGGGAGTCTTCATAAAATATTAAGATAAGCGAAAACAATCTTGGCTGTCGCTAAGCAACGTTAATTCTGTAATCTGCCGACGCCATTTATGAAGAATTTGAGCATTTATTTATTCTAGCTTGTTAAGCCCCACCGCTAAGTTAAATCAGTGGAATTATTATTATAATATATATCTAGCTCTGTTTAGAGTGTGTGTTTAGTAACTTTGACGGAGACAAACATGTAGTACATTTAAAAGGATTGAGTCGAACTTAAATTTTTAACATTACGAATAAGGAAATTTAATAATCACTTTAAGTTTTAACAGTTAGAAAATAATGTGAATATTTATGAAAATAAATTTGAATAAAGGAGGTCACTTTTGGCAGCGGATATTTTAACTTAGCTGCCAATGGTAGTATCTTCTCCGGCTTAGTTGGTTCTGCGTCTGTCTATAAGACCCTCTTATGATGTCGTTTCTCACAACGTCAGTCCACTTCTACCTTCACTTGGTTCCAAAGATAGTACTGTCTGCTGGTACCACCAATAACTGGTAATAGATATAGAAACGAAACGCTCTTCTGAGTATGGCGTTTTTCCGACACAGTTATGTGCCTCCCTCTTCTATTCTACCATCCCATGTCAGAATTTACCCTCAATGAGAATTAAATTTAATCCCTCGGGATAAAACTTCCTTTATATTTAAACTGAATAGCTTTATCTTTACATTACATTTAAATGACATGGTTAAACGTACAGATATACATGTTTTACATTTACATCTCCACTGTTTGAAAAGTGTTCACAATATAAATTCATTTATGTTTCATTTTTATTTACACTTATGGAAAAGTTTGAAATGTATATTAATTTAAAATGAATATTGTCACATATATCTTTACACTCGTTAAAGCTTGAAAACTTAAGTTAATAGTAAAGTGAATATGTTTATACAGACATTTACACTGCTTTAAATATGTAAATAGTATACTAAGAATGTACATCAATTCTTTCATCTTTCCCTCCCTGCTCCGCAGGGAACCTGGAACTACTTTATGCTATTAGTTCTCTTTACGAATCTATCAATAAATCAATCACCAGCCCTTGCAGTGGTGGTTCATGAATCATCATTCTAGATACTGAGGGTTGCCAGCCCCAAATGACTGACATGCAATAGCCAGTTTCACACATTAAACTGCACATTGTAATATATATATATATATATATATATATATATATATATATATATATATATATATATATATATATATATATATATATTAGTCCACATGTTAGTAAGAAAATATGAAATGTAAATCACAACTTACACCAATCATGCTACAGACCTGTTTGCCCAGATGAATAAAAGAGACGACTCGTTCTCTTACAGGCGTCTTTAATTTTGACGATATATTTCCCTCTGACTCCGTATTTCTTCAGTTTCCTAGTCCTGGTGTTCCTTATTAAAAATCCACACAAAGCGATCTGCTACCAAACCGCCTGCAGCAGGTTTCGAACCTGTTATATCTGGATTATAAAACTGCGTTCATATCCATTAGGCCACAGACGCCGACACAAAGTAATACAGAGGTATGGAAGGATTTGTTAGAGAAAATAAAAAACAGACAAGAAAGTTATAAATTTATTATTGTATGTATTGTATACAACATAAAACGTTAATGCAACCCAAAGATAGACATGGGAGTATCTTTACAAGATATAGCAACAAAAGTAAAAATTTTAAGAATCAAGGACATAGGAGAAATCGTTTAAAATTCTCAACAATACTGCTTGGCTCATTATTATATTGGTTTAAGATTATCTAACTTTTGTCGTTACAACAATAATCAACCACATTATTATATTGGTTTAAGATTATCTAACTTGTGTCGTGACAACAATAATCAACCTCATTATTATATTGGTTTAAGATTATCTAACCTGTGTCGTTACAACAACAATCAACCTCATTATTATATTGGTTTAAGATTATCTTACTCGTGTCGTTACAACAATTATCAAGCTCATCATTTTGGCACTTTATCACGGTTATACAAACCATGCATACAAAGCATACAAGAAAACACATCTTTATTACAACAAAACACACGTTCCATTTACAGAAGTCTCATTAGTGTACAAGAACCCTCATTAGTGACAAGGATAACACGTGGGTACAATTATTTCATAACTGATTACCAACCTATTGTTAGGAGCCTACACGAGTTTCCAGTTGCTCCACCCGCAAAGGAAGTCACCTTTAGATTATTATATAGCATGACACCCATTAGGCAAAAACGTGTTGCACAATGGAAAAACATCCCAAAATGCAAATTAAGTAACACCAATACACAGGTAACAGAAGATCATTTGTTTTTTTACTGTAGTACAATTACTTCTGCAATAGAAATTTTGAAAAAGGAATTAGCGGTTTACATTTCACGCACTATTGACATGTATAGAGCTATCATGCTAATTCTCTACCTAAGTGTAAACAACAAGTAGAACTGAAACTTTTGACCCTGCTAGTGGAATTTAAATATTTAGTCTGGATACGAGGAACTTCGCAGTGTTTGAAGGGAAACAGTACAACGCTCACTTATTCTCACAATTATACCTACAAAAATACATACTCTATTTTAGAGTTTGAAGGGATTTCTTTTGGGGGGAGGGGGCGATCTAGGGGGTAAGGGGGCAGGGAACTAATTTCAACCCAGAACTGACTGTACATATGTTAATAATTATAGCCATGTTTGGCTTTATGGGTGCAAGTTTTAATGTGTGTGTGAACGAGTTTATTTGATAATGTTCTATTAAGTGTGCCAATGAGTGTAAGTACGCGTGAGTGTTTATATGTATTATACAATGTACTGTGTTTTTGTAAATTGAAAAGAAATACAAATAAAAAAATTAAAAAAAAACGGAACGAATGTATGTATGTGCGTCTATGTATATATAGGTATATAGGTGCAGATTCCAGGAATTTTGCTTTTCTTCGTGTGTCTTCTTAAATGCTTTGACTCATTTCGGATTGTCTAAATAGTGGGGTGCATATACACCCAGAAATAGACAAAAGAGGTTTTTTTTAATTTACATATAATAATTAAGTTTTAAATATTTATAAGCCTTTTTACTTCGATATTCTTTTTGAATTATGTGTTTATCTGTAATAGTTTATGAGTTATCAATGTTCAAAGAGAATGAGTGTGTTCCAAAAACATTTTAAAAACTAAACTTTAACGAAAACAGGGCCTGCGATTCACAGTTCCGGTGATATTTTCTACAATTTTAAAGATATAGCCATCAAATTTTGCACACTTATAGCCCATGTTATCTTTTATGGTATGAAGCTCCACTTTTTTCTTACATGATATATAAAGAGAGATATTGCTATACAAAGTTCTAAATTTGTGCTATTTAAAAGGGTCATATTGCAAGAGCCATATCTACAAAGCTCATTGGGGTAGACATTTTTGGGTGGTTCACGCCATAGTTAGGGATGTTATGCACATCATCTGCTGGTTTGGCATTCTTTGCACTTTGTATGTGAGTGAAATTCATTCCCAGGTGCACAGTGGGTTTTCCTTTCATTTTTTTTCATCACTTCATGTTAATTAATTATTTTCACATAAAACATTAAAATTTATAAAGTAAACTTTGTTCATCATAAATTATGATATCTCTTGTAACATGTGGCCAAAATTTATGTCAACAAGTTCGTTAGTTATTTTTCTGTTAATTTTTTAATAAAGATAACATTAAGTGTACATGTGAAAGCGTAAGTTGTTTTATATGTAAAATACTATGTACTAAATAGGAATTTGGTTAGCTATAAACAAATTTTATTTTTGTATTCTTCTTTAAAATTTAATGAACTGTATTTATTCCACTGTTACTCTTTAAATCTATATAAAATCTTCATTAATTATTATTTTATTTTTTTATGTATTCATTTATTAAATTATTCTTATTTTCTTTTTAACTTGTTTTAGTACACAAAGGAAGTGAGAGTACGCGCGAGGTTTCATATGTAATATACAATGCACTTTTCTTGTATTTCATGTAAAATGTACCTGTTTTTGTAAAGTGGAAAGATCGTGGATTTATAATAACATTTATGATAAGGCTTGTTCATCTAGGAGTATATGTTGTCATATTTTGAGTTAGAGTTAAGTGTGAAGGATTTTTATGTACGGGGCTGATGTTTGCTAGTAAGCAGTTTAAAGTAATGAGTAGATGTTTTATTTGGGTACTTTGTGCATGATCATTTTGGAACATAGCTCAACTGAGTATGTATTGGTTTTAAAAAAAAAAAAATAAAGAAACTGTTCTAATGCTCTTAGTAGTAGTTTGGGGAGAGATAAGGATGAGCTGGGCTCAGATGTTAAGCTGTGAGTTCGCGCACGAGCGACTTCACTGAGCTGTACTGAGAAACATTGATCTCAGGGAGTAGGGGATCTGACAGAGCTTCGAGACGGGTGGTTTTTGTCTCGTTAGTGTGATCAGAATACATATTATTTGAAGTGCGCTATTTGGCGCCGATGAAACATGTTAGTGTGCACATCTGCGTTCACAGTAAATACATTCAACAAATCATCATTGAAAGTGGCAGGGCATATATGTGCTCATTGTTTTAATATGTGCATCATAGTCATAATATTTAAGTTGTTTTCATTCTAAAACAAAAAACAAAATGAAAATGTAACAACTGAATAATTATACTAATAAACGTAAAAGAATATTTTATACCTGTTTGGAGTAGAAAATGCATTAGTTTTAACGCCCAGTTTGGCACTTCGCCACTTCACCCAATAGCCACTCTATGTCAAGTGATGAGACTGGCTGGGAAAGTATTGCTAACGAAGCAGGTGAAAACGAGAGTTAGTTAGCAGCGAAGTGGTCAGTCAGTGTCCAGCCGTGTTACGGTTGAGATGTGTATAACGGATATGTGTGTATAACCCTAATATATATGTATGGGTATATTATACTGCAGATGGAAGTATATAACTGCATATCATATTTCAGGATTGTTCATGCAAATGAGTGACTACTAGTATTATTATTAATCTTGATTGTGTTCTAATTGCCTGACCACATCAATGGGTCTATTGTGAAGTTTCGTCATGTGTATTAAAGTTACAAACCGTCACTCAGCTGTTATTACTTTCGTTGGAGAAAGAGATGTGTGCACAAAGTAAGTTAATACTCATTTGCCAGGCACGTAAAGAGAGAACCCTGGACATTACATTCCTATCCATATTGAATACTAATAAATAGTCGTGCAAAAGCAAAAGGCAGGAATAAGCACGAAAAATAACTTCTCCCAACAGATGGGGAACCAAGCCATGTGCCTCGTGCATTTTAATGCCTGAATTAATTATGTGCACCAAGTTTATCTATAATGCATTTGCATCAATTGAACTATAACATGATTGAATATGAGACTGGAGTTCAGATGCACTTTTAAGGCAACGTGTTTTAAGCTAGTTTGATTACTTTTTGTTCGGGTAAATGAACTTTCTTGCAAACGAACCTTTTTGCAAACACTGCGGTGAAACCAGCAACCAGGCAAATGAACTTCCCGTGCAAACGAAAAACTTTTTGACGCACAGCGGCAAATTAGCCACGCCCCGTGACCTGTGATCATGACCAGGAATGTGGGTCAAGAAACGCGCTGGTATTGATAGATGCCAAGGAATATTTTAAAGACAAATGAAGTACCTATTTTTCCAAAAACATTGAAAGCTTTTAGGGACCAATACGTTGTACTAACATTTATAAATCAATAAAAGAAACTTTATGTACCTTATTATTAAGAAATAAATAAAACAGTTCGACCAGACGGCATATGATCACACAGGTTTTTAGAACTATGGTTTCTATTTTTGGCTCAGTGTTCCTGATTCACGCGAGACAGTGTTAACAGCGTTACGCCGTGTTCAGACGAAAATAAAATAGTTTAGTCTGTATTTTAAGATACGTATAGTTTCATTTCAAAAGCTTGTTTAAAGCATCTTGTGCTTTTGTAGCGTGCTCCATCTTCGCTATTTATTTTTTTTTCATTTTTTCTGTTCTATATGTTCATGATAAATGTAATTATCCACCAAATGTTGAGGGTGGATGTAGATGTATCACCACTAGACACCAGAGATGATGAAGGCGCAGAAGTATGGTGTCGTTGGTCTGGTTTGTGTATATGTGGAGTCAAACAGGTAGCAGTAAAGTAGAGTCCACACAGGACGTCACATAAACTCACGACGTAGAAAGTCAATGAATGTTGTAACTGCTAGTGACGTTTCCATCATTTATTGGGACGCCACAATGACAAGATGTGTAGACATTAACATGTAGAACAGTCTTCATTATATCGACATAGTCAGCACAACATTCGACAGCAGACAGCATAATAATGGTGAATCAAATCATGGGCTTCAATGCATCATAAACGACTGTAAATGTATTCAGGTGTGGAAACCATCATCCTTTTCTATAACAGTCGATATCTTTATAAATGTATAAATGCAGGAGATTAAATTCCTTCTCCTTCTCTGACCTCCAGCAAGACAGGCATGACTTCTGGAGTATCAAGTAATGTCCTCTGATTCCCTATAATAACAACGGTATCAAACCTAGACTGACGTAGAACCGCCAAAGCAGTAAAGTCCAACAAGCAGATAGCCTTTAGGACATGCATCAACCCGATGCATAACAACATGGTGATTCGTGAGTTAAAAGCTAACGTCGACCCTTTCCCGCCCAGGGAAAGTTGACAACTAGGCACAAAATGTCAATCATAAAAGTTAGCGACAATGATAATCGAATGTAGAGCAATTACCTTCTCTTCAAGAATCAATACACAACTCACTCGCCTCCAGGCGCTTTGAATCACAAAAGGGAAATATCATCTGAGATGAACATTATAGAGGACTTCCATTTCCCGAACAATATGATCATGACAGACGCAGAAAACGCGTCTATCTCACTCGACAAAATCTGTGGCACTCCCGGGCGGAAGCTGGTACAAAACCCACAACCAAACAACAAACATGCGCAAAACGACACTTAAAATCGAGCCTTATAAGGATAGGAAATAACTATCGACGCAGTTTGACAAACGTTTACACCAAAAGTGGGCCTGAGCGCTCCATAACATCGGTCAACCCACAATCATACCGGCAACCGAAGGGCATAGGAACAGGTGACAACCTAAAGTAAAACGTAACTCCAATTCCAAGAGTTATATACCTTGCATTAGAAAAAATTGAGTACACAGATAACATGGTGAAATTCTTATGTGTAACAGTTCAGTGCTGCCATTTTTTTTTAGGTATCCTTTTCTTCATTCATCTTTGGAAGTATGATGAAAGGTGATCTTCTATAGGTTTATGTGAGGTTTGCTTTTAAGGAATTTTAGCGCTTTGACGCATTCATACTGATAGTCCTTTTTTGCATTGCGAACATTTAATTTTTGTTTAGATGTGGCGTTAGTTATGATGTTTTGTTATTGTTTCGTATATATGTCTCACATTGTCAGTTGTTATAATAGGGCTTTCTATACCTTCTTCTCTTTAGTTGTTAATGTGACGGTTGTTTCGTTTTAGTTGTGAATTATTTGTAGTGTCTGATAGTTATTATTTGTTTACATGTTAATATATAATATTGTTTTTGTTGTCTTATTTTAGTTAAATTTTATTTGTTTTTGTGTGTGTTGTATTTGAAAATATACCATCATCATCATCATTGCCATTGACATCATTGCTTCATCTTTTCACTGTACATTTGTCTGGACATATTGATATAAATGGCATAATTTTGCATATTTGTTTTTCCTTTTATTATAACATGTATTGAGCACTGCAATGTTCAATAACTATATCACCATAATTTAACACATTTTAATTAAGTCCTTGGTGGTTTTGTAGGACTTACATATGTATTGAGTTTTGTATTGTTTAATTATTATAAATATCACTATATTTCGAACAGAAAGTAGTTTCTGGAAAGAAATCATGTCGTCGTTTCAGGACTTTATAGAAATAAGGATTAAATTGAATAAATCAGGAGCAGAACTAGAGACGTTTGATACCGCACAATTTGACAGCTATAATGCAAGAACTGAAAGACAGAATGAACGTGAATTAAAACGTCTTGAGTTAGAACATGATGACAATAAAAAGGCACAAGTTTTAGTGATGGACAAGTTAGAACAACAGGAGAAATTGGAGAGAATAAAGATAAAAGAGAAAGAAAAAGATTTTGCACAAGCTCTTGCACTAGAAAAAATAAAGATAGACGCTGAACAAAAAAACTTAAAGATTCAAGCTGAACGGGAAAAAATAGTGGCCTTAGAAAGAGAGCGAGAATTGGAGAAAGATAAAGCAATTGAAATAGAGGAACTAGGATTAGCTGCTGCAGCTGCACAGAAAGCAACTGATTTGGAATTAGAGAAATTGCGTATTCAGAAAGATGTAGATGTTGCTTTCGCCTTAAGGAAAGTGGAGTTGGACGCTCCAAAGACATCATCTAGTGCACCTGTAACCACAAACCGGATACGAATGCATAATTTCAACCAACAAAGCGACTGCATCGATAGTTTCTTACAACGATTTGAGCTCAAGGTCAGTGCGTTGAAGATCACTAAGGGTCAATGGAGTGCAACGTTATGTGATTTTTTTTAACAGAGGACGCTGTACAGGCTTATTTTGCTCTGGACAGCAGTAGTGGAGAAGACTACGATGTTGTCAAGGAGACATTCTTACGGAAATTTCAGCTTACGGAAGCAGGATTCCGTTATAAATTTCATTCCTGTCTGCCTAGCAGGAAAGCTGACTTTGGAGAATTTATCTCACTCATAAAATTATATTCTGAAAGATGGATACAGTTGTCCGGAATTGATAAGACCTTCACTGGCTTACTTGATTTAATGTTACGTGACAAGGTGTTGTCGGCATGTAGCACCGATCTTGACTCATTTTTTCAAGAAAGAAAACCGAAAGACTTTGAGACAATGGAGATACTTGGGAGACAATATATGACAGCTCACCCAGATAAAGAGGTTCACACACCAACTATAAATGACGCACTCCAAGTATGTATGGCTCATCATGACTTTAGAGATGGTGGTCATAGACCTCGATCACAGAGTGTGGACATCAGAGTAAGGCAAAGATATAGATCCAAATACTAGGGAAAATATAACTTCCCAAGGCAAAGGTCTCCATCTAACTTCTCACAGAGACGAAACTATGGTTATTCAATTCAAGGTCTGTGGCAGCACAATTCTAGCCATGGTGAGGAAAGGCATCACAAACGGATGGATCATAGACCCACACAAGACAATGCACCCTACAATGGTAATAAGAATAATGGCAGATGTTGGTCATGTGCTAGGAATAGACCTTATAAGAAAAACTATGGGAACAGTACTAACAAACCCTGTGGGCATAATGACAATAGCAATCATGAGAAGGGTAATGCATGTGTAACTACAAAAAAGAATGATGAGAAGGGAGCGGACCATGCCAATGCATGTATTGTTAG
Source organism: Oreohelix idahoensis (assembly GCA_024509875.1). Classification (NCBI taxonomy): domain Eukaryota; kingdom Metazoa; phylum Mollusca; class Gastropoda; order Stylommatophora; family Oreohelicidae; genus Oreohelix; species Oreohelix idahoensis. Next base: position 174,534 of record JAMPIV010006050.1, read on the forward strand.
CTCACTTAATGATAAAAATTGTTATGGGAGAAAATCTTTATTCCAACCTGGTTCACAGCCCAGATTGATCTGTAGGCATGCTCTACCTGCTATGTCATCTTGTGAGAACGTGGGACGCCTCACGTTATATACTGCTTTTCTGTATAACAGGCATGTAAGTGTCCTTCGTGATTCTGGCTGTACCACTGTCGGAGTCCGTAGATCGTTAATTGATGAATTTGCCTTTACTGGTAAAACAGTGAAGTGCATAACATTTGTTGGGAGCATAGAGTGTTACCCAGTGGCAGAAATAGATATTGCCACACCTTTCTTTACAGGTAAGGTAAAGGCATGTGTCCTTGACCAATCAGTATCAGACATTATCCTTGGTAATGTACCAGGTATTAAGGATTGCTCTCCAGAGGAGATACATAAATGGGTTGAATCTCACCCAGTGTTGGCTAACGCTGTGGTCACTAGGGCCAAGCAAGACACTGAATCCAAGGCAGAGCCAGCTATACCATTTAGTGAGAGAGCATCTCTTCAGAATGTTCATGTTTCCCCCAAGTCGTTCGCGACCAAACAGCGCGAAGATGTTGCTTTGCAACCATTGTTTGCTCTAGCAGAGAGCAAACATGTGAAGAAGACAAAAACTGCACGTTATTGGTTTGAATTTAAAAACTCAGTATTGACTAGTTGCTTTGACAACTATGTTTTAGTCAGGAGACAGGTAGTTATTCCGAAGAGTTTTAGACCTATTGTATTGAATACTGCCCATGACTCGCTTTTAGCTGGTCATATGGGGATTAAGCGTACTTTGTTTCGTGTCACCTCAAATTTTTATTGGCCCTGTGTTAACAAAGACGTAAAGCTATACTGCAGGTCATGTACAACTTGTCAAAAGGTAGCACGTAGGGTCAAGCACCACGCTGCACCCTTACAAGTTACTGATGTGCCATTACGGCCTTTCACCAAGCTTGCAGTTGACATAGTTGGTCCTATGTCAGTCATGTCAGATAGAGGATATCGATATATCCTAACGTGTATAGACTTATGAACACGTTGGCCAGAAGCCATACCATTGAAGACTATCACCTCAGCAGCTGTCGCTGATGCTCTATTTGTTATTTTTTGTCGCATAGGATTTCCTGATGAAATTTTGTCAGATCGTGGTACTCAATTTATGTCTCAAATTATGAAAGATATTGAGAACATGTTAGCAATTAAGCATTCATTCACAAGCCCATACCACCCGGAAAGCAATGGCGTTTGCGAGCGTTTCAATGGCTCGTTGAAGCAGTTGTTAGGCAAAGTCACCGAGACATATCCTTGAGTTGGTATATGGTGCCAACCCTAGAGGTCATATGCACATACTCAAGGATTTGAGGTTGGGATCAGTGGAGGATGTTACTGTCCGCACCAGCTATGAACTGGTCATTGATCACAGACAACGCCTTGTGGATGCATGTACTTATGCATCAAATATGATACGTAATGCTTCACACAGGTCGAGATTGTGCTGCAACCAATCTCGAAAATTACGTCCGTTCTTACCAGGAGAACAAGTATGGCTACTTCTTCCGACCAAGGAAAATAAACTGCTATTTTCCTGGCAGGGTCGTTTTAAGGTGGTTGAGAAGAAAACTGATGTAGATTATGCCATTGACATAAGGGGCAAAGTTAAAACATTTCACATTAATATGTTAAAATTGTATGTGGAGCGCCCTGTAGAGTTAGAACCTATCTTGGACAGTATTTCTGATGAACCGGTTCGACAGACTTTGTCAGCTGTTGTGGAATCTGATGATTCTACAGCGAGCGTTATTTCTTTTAATTTTCCTCTGCTGCCTTTAACATCTTCCGAATCTTGGAGAGATGTAACTGTATCAGGTGATTTAGATTTTATTTATCGAGAAAGGGCTCTTGCTGTTCTAGAATCTTTCTCTGATGTGCTGACTGAACTTCCATGTCGCACTGATGTTATCTCTCATGATATTACATTGAGTGATTATTGTCACAGAGGTTTTATGATCATTGAATTGCCTATATCCTCTTCTTTTTCTTTCACCCGTATCCTCTATTTATTATCACTCTTTATTTTTTTTCCTGTATTTTTCGCTATTGTTCGTTTGCGAAAAATATTTTTTTCCCATTCTCATTTCGCCAGTTTCGTTTCTCATTTAGAAACGCATTTCATTGCTGATTAAACGAGTAACTTTTTACGTAACGTGTCAGTCCCTCGCACCAGACGATTTGGCGTGAGAATGCATTCGGTCAATCGCTGTAGATTGACGAATTAACTGTGAATATTTTAGCTATCTCAGACATAGGGCCTACATATCGTCTGCATTCTCACTTGTCAAAACGTAGCTTCTCGGTGAGCGCTGAGGTGAGGCTTGAATCCCGTCATCTCCCTGGGCGCAGTATCAGACATTTGTCTGGTATTTTGCATCTGACACGTAGTTTCCTCGGTAGATTCTCAGTGTCAGGGTGGAGAATTCGCCATCACGCATTCGCTCAGAATGGTCATTTTGGCGTGAGGTGCGAAGACAGGAGGTGTTAAGAGAAGGGGAGGCTATTGCATAGTTTATGGAAATAGTGTACATCTTTGTCTGGTGTTTCATATATACTGGAGGGAGTTAGATTTCATTTTCACTCAGTAACTTCGCAGTCAAGACGAGAACAAGCCTTCGTTCGATTTCTAGAATTTATGTTAATAGAGATATCATTTAGTATGATCGTAGTGGTTTAAGTTCTTAGTAGTTCTGTGTTGAGGTAAATCTTATATTATTTATCTAGTATTGTGTGAGTGTTAAAGTGTTAAATCGCTTATTTCATTTTGCTAGTTAGATTTGTGCAGAGAGTTAAATTATTAAGTCTGTTATATTCTCTAGTCGACGAGTTACAGTGGAAAGCGGAATAAATTATAATTTCTAGCTTAAAATCATGTAGCCAAAATGGATTTAATTTAACTGCTAATACGCAGTTGAGAATATTTTAAAACTAACTTATTAAATGACTGCTACATCTTGAGTATTGACGAAATGCGTAGGTATTCCTAAGTAATGATGTTTGATTTTTAAATATAACTTATTCCACGGGAAGTGTTAAACTATAAGACAAGCTACGCTTGCAGTTTAAATTATCAGTTATAGTATGTATAATTATTTGATATGTGTTCTTTCCATTTATATATAATGAAACTGTGGTACCCAAACTTTGCCAGCGTTAGAGTAAAGAGATAAATCTGTGAAGAAAACAACAAACATTCTTACCTTAAAGATTTGATGTATAACGTTTACAAGAACTTTTAGATTTTAAAGAAGTAACGGGTCATCGAGCCTGATTTGATTCTTCCTGAGAACACTCTAGTTATTTTTCAGCCTTTGTGGCAAGTAACATATTTCAATCAGTAACTTTCCCGACACTGTTGACAATTGGTGGTGTGACCAACTAAATTCCTATACTGAGAGAAGGTGTCGACCTGACATTCCTCATTCGTTTGACATCTAAGATGTTGACACTGTGCTCGCTATAAACGCTCGTGCCTGGACAATTTTATGTGACTTAAACAGACATCCAAAACAATAGTATTCCCAAGAGACGGTTCCGGAAGTAGTGAATTCAACCCGTCTGTTCATACCTTAACGGGGAATAATTTTAGACTAAATCATATGTATCTGTGACTCTTTGGGCTATCACTTTCTTTTAACGGGACTGTGAGCAATACATCGAGGGAAGGATCATACCAACGGGTCTATCATTCTTGTAGCATTTCTTGATTTTTGTTTATGATTTTTTTCGTATATGCTTGATGTGATTTGATATGTTGTGAGAGAAGTTTAGTCTTGATAAATAAACTACTCATAAAATTTATTCCAGCGTGTCGGTCAGTTCGTTTTCCCAAACTCTTCATATAATTATTGTCATAGTTTTCCCACGTCTGTACGTCTAACTGTCGTCTTATGTGTGTATGTATGTGAGTGGATATATATATATTTCATATATATGTGTGTAGACTGTCTGACTCAATCTAAATCTGTCGTAGAAGATAGGTGTAAAAGAGAAGATGTCTTTATTTTAGAGACAGCCTCTATCACATTTCTACTATCTCACTCGTGGAAATCTATTGCTATTATTACTACTTCTCACTGTGACTATCACTTATTCTAATCTATTCAGAAGGGACCAACCCAAGTCTTAATTCCCCTATCAAAAATCTACGACAATTATCACCCTATCAATCTCAGACCGTATAATACACCCTTACACTACAGATCTCAGGTGGATAGTGAACTTAAGGATATGCTTCGCATGGGCATCATTTCTCCTTCTGAATCATCCTATTCTTTTCCTATGGTTCTAGTTAGAAAGAAGGACAAATCTCTTCGCATCTGCATTGATTTTAGAGTCTTAACAGTGTCACTCTCACAGATGCTGAGCCTATGCCTGTTTTAGAGGATCTCTTATCACAACTATCCCAGGCTACATACTTTAGCAAACTAGATCTATCCAAGGGATATTGGCAGATCCCTTTAACTGATAAAGCCAAACCACTGTCGTGTGGTGAGTCACTGGGGCAACTACGACAGTAGTTTTTGCCAGGAATAGTCTATGAGATATTAGATATAAGGTCTCTAGAAATTGGCTCGTTAAGAAAGAAAAAAAGACCTATTCGAGATAGGGACAAGAAGACAGGAATGCGAATGCTTTCCACGAGACAGTGTTTTCTAATAAATTATGGAAAGAGTTCTGTTTCCTAACGACCTTAGCTTCTGCCCTTAGATCCCGTAAAGAAAAAGCCCCAACCTCATCTGAGTAGAGAAAGGTTCCTATAGGTGAATATGTAACACCGACAGCACGAGTGATACATTAACAAACTCTTGATAATGATCAACTGATCGTTGGGTTTATTAATGAAATATCCACACATATAGGGTTAGTAATGGTTAGAACGTGATGATGGTGAAAGACGATTCACACAAAACACACAGATGAGATAATAAAATTACAGTTAATTAGTAATAGTTAATTAAGGATGAACTGGTGTAGAGTGAAATGATGATGTGATATGATACGTGTTACCAAAATGGTGAGTACTCTACACAGTCCATGTGTCTCTAAATGCTTCTCCTAGATATGAGGATTCACATGTATGCATAAAATGTCCCAAGTTGTTATACGTTATGTCGAATGGGGTATCTCTAAGTCGAGGACGTTCTGATGAATACTGTTGTCGTACGGAGAACGCTGACGAGATATTTATGTATATTCCTTCACTGTTTGAGTATATCTCTGTAGTGTGGATCAACAGTTAATAGTTGTCATATGAACAAAAGGTCTGTGGTCTAATCTCCCGACGGTACTGGTCAGACTGGATATCTTCACGAAATGTTAGTGATATGTAGACTCATAATCTTGCGTATGTAGTCGTGATTCATATACTTTCGAGTCTGCTTCATAAAATGCGCTTAAGAGTGTGTTGCACGTGGTATAAATATGCGATTCCTCTTTTGAGCTCTTTTGCTTGACTTCAGATAATAATGATCTTTCGAGTGATTAGAGTTTATGATGACTCTGTATTGAACTTGTGATAACGATGTATTGAACTTGTGATAACTCTGTATTGAACTTGTGAGCAAGCAGTATATGGTGACGAAAAATGCTGCGTCCACCTTATGACTATCATCCTATCATCTTCAATGAAAATCTTCTGATTTTATTAATCAGTTATGCCAAGAGTTATTTGAAACTTTATCTTCCGCACATTTTAGCAGTGAGGTTAAAATAAACAAAATTAAGAAAATGTATTAATAAGTATAAGATCTACTAACCTTCTTTTCCCTTCGCAAAATCCTTTAAGAACACAATTAATCACGGAACTGAATTATCATCCACTCTGAATAAACACGTGTATTAGGCTATGCGTTTTTGGGTTTGATCTCTTCCTCACAAGGTAAAAACCTGGACTGCCTCACTCTAGTAGATTATGCGGTATTATATATTTCTGGAAGTCACCCTGCCCAAGCTGGGCGTCCAATGTGGTCAACCCACGCTTGTCTGAACCGCGGCCACGTTTTCCCCTGGCCAATCTGGGCGTCCAATGTGGCGTCACAGAAATTACAGTTTGATTAGGATGACCATATGTGTTTTTACCAGATTTATCACGATACAATGTGGGCTTCAAATGATAATGTCAGGCATGTGGACTCAATCAAAGGACTTTATTTCCCCCGATGAAAGAACAAATGTGGTTCTCTAGATACCGGTCGCGAGTAATCACAACAATGAAATAGCAAATGTGGATCGCAAATATGAGATGAGAGAGCAAATGTCGGAGAAAATACAGTATGAAGAATGTAGGAAAAGATGGAGCAATAAGGCCTTTGCGCTCGTTTATCACAACCACTAACCGCATTTATGACTCCATATGGTTTATTCCAATGGAAGTATATGTGTTTTGGCCTTGTCAATGCTCCTGCGACTTTTGTGCGCATGATGCGGAGACTCTTAGGAGATAGACCTGATGTCATCACATACATAGACGACATCTGTTTATTCCATAGTTCTTGGCAAGAACATATCACAGGAATAAAATCTTTATTAATGCTGCTCAGAAAGCATGGTTTGACAGTTAGACCTTCAAAGGTTCAGATTGGTTGTCGAGAAATTTCATTTCTTGGTCACCGTGTTGGTAACCACATGTTATACCCTGATGAGCAGACTGTCAAACGCATATTAGAATTAGATATCCCTCGGACAAAGAAACAGGTTAGGAGCATGTTAGGACTCATTAACTTCTATCACAAGTTCATTCCGAACTTTTCATCTATTTCGTCTGTCCTGTCATCTTTGACTAAAAATGGAACTCCTAATAAAATTGTTTGGTTCGACACTTGCAGTGGAGCTTTGAACAAAATTAAAACTGTATTTTCCAAGGCACCTATTTTGGTGTTACCTAATATCACTATAACATTTCTTCTGAGGACTGATGCTTCTCAGACTGGCATTGGCTGTTGCCTGTTGCAATGGTTCAATGATACTCCACATCCATGCTTGTATGTAAGCAGGAAGTTGCTACCAGCAGAAACTCGGTATTCCACCAGTGAAAGAGAACGCTTGTCCATTATTTGGTGTATGGGCAAGTTATCACGCTATTTACTTGGCGCACACTTCTACCTCCAGACGGATCACCGTCCACTAACATCCCTAAATAAAAAAAACTACGACAAACAGTAGATTACACAGTTGGTTCTTGCTTATCCAAGAATATAGATATACAATTATTCCAATCAAGGGATCAGAAAACTTTCTGGCAGACCTATTGTCAAGGAATGTAACTGGAAAGTGAAATTGTTGGTGCCAGATGTTGATATTGTCTGATCTTGTTTTGTTTTTCAGTTGATATACTATTGAAACATTCATGTAACGACTTTAATTGCTTTTTTTGAAAGATTGGATTCCATATTGTCTAAACTGTTTAAATATATATGTTTTCATGTCATTTGGTACTACAATTACTATTTCATGTATATTATTCTAAGCAGTATGAATTTTCTTTCCTAATAGATTAACAGTTCTTGGGCTAACTATCCACTGTTCTCAAGCGAAAACCCTTGATTTTCGCTCGGGAACAGGGAGGCATTGTTGGGAGTAGAAAATGCATTAGTTTTAACGCCCAGTTTGGCACTTCGCCACTTCACCCAATAGCCACTCTATGTCACGTGATGAGACTGGCTGGGAAAGTATTGCTAACGAAGCAGGTGAAAACGAGAGTTAGTTAGCAGCGAAGTGGTCAGTCAGTGTCCAGCCGTGTTACGGTTGAGATGTGTATAACGGGTATGTGTGTATAACCCTAATATATATATATTTATGGGTATATTATACTGTAGATGGAAGTATATAACTGCATGTCATATTCAGGATTGTTCATGCAAATGAGTGACTACTAGTATTATTATTAATCTTGATTGTGTTCTAATTGCCTGACCACATCAATGGGACTATTGTGAAGTTTCGTCACGTGTATTAAAGTTACAAACCGTCACTCAGCTGTTATTACTTTCCTTGGAGAAAGAGATGTGTGCACAAAGTAATTTAATACTCATTTGCGAGGCACGTAAAGAGAGAACCCTGGACATTACATTCCTATCCATATTGGATACTAATAAACAGTCGTGCAAAAGCAAAAGGCAGGAATAAGCACGAAAAATATAACGTCCCTCAACAATACCTTATATAATTTTATAAAACAAATTGATAAAACTAAATAAATAAAGAAAACCTGTTATTTAATTTAATATTTTTAGTATAAAAAAATTGTTCCCCTTTGAAAGTAAATAGGATACATTCCCCTAACTTCTTTATCTCTTTTATTGTCTGCAACAGTAAGTTGTCTTTGGTAAGCTCGTATCCTACAGTTAACTATTTAGTGTCTTTCAATTTTACATACAAAATGTTTTAAGTATACCAAACGTACTTGTGTTAATACTACCAAAGACGCTATATATTACAATTCTCTATCTATTTCACTACAGTTTGATACATAATATGTACATGTACACATACAATATTAACATGAAATTTACACTAAAAGATAGTACACTTCACTGTTTAGAATTCTTCAAAAAATCATTACGGCGCAGGGTGGAAAATAATTACGGAGTCAAAGAGATAAAGTATCATAAGATTAAATGTTGTATATAATTTTTTATCTTTTTTTCACTTATTTCCGAGATTCGACATCCGTCAAAACCTGATAAGAGGTGTGATCTCTCGATTATAAGTTGGGTTCATTGTGTAAATTTTTATAACATTTTGACCGCTGGACAGTTATCTCTGTCCGTTTATTTTTTTTAAATTTAGCGGTGGAGGGGGGGCGCTAATTTTTTTTTGGCATGAACACGTAGATTTCCGTGACATACCAGAGGTGTATAGCTGGTTACATGGCGTCACGCCGTACGTTTATTCGAGTGTTGCTGCTTATTCAACCCAACCCATATACTTATTTATTAATATTTTCTAAGAGTAATTATTTTACCTCTATATCTATTATTGCTAGTGTGCCGACGTGTCGTTAAAAGTACGACTAGCTGAAATAAAGATCCATGTGTGTTTTTCGTTTCCTCTTGTGTCTACCGATAGTGTGGTCTTCCTTAACTCCAGCTGATTTATGACTTTGTCAATGATGATTTGAAACGGTGTCTAAAATTGCAATAAGTAGTTATTTCTTTGATTGTTTATTGTTTCACTGTGTTGTTTTATTTGATATGTCAGTGATAAACTGTCTCTCTTTTTCTACCGTTTTTGTTCGTTGTTTGTCGATTGTCTGCTTTTTTTTCTACCCGTAGTTATATAACCGTAATCGCTGCGGTCAGTTGTTGGTTTTGGTGTTTGATGTGTAGTTTCTGCTTACTTGACAGCGTATTTGTTGTCAACCTATTTATTGTCTTAGTTAAAGGTTTCAATAATAATTATCATACCGCTATGACACATATTAATAATCTCAAATAAACCTAAGTAACAGCGTTGTAAGTCTGCTCTAGCCCATCTATAGTTCTGTCAGTATTACAAATATGACCCAGGTAGCTCGCCTGTAGTTCTGTCAACATTACAAAACTTTCCCGGTCAGCTTATCCGTAGTTCTGCAAATATTACAGATCTATCCCAGTGTGAACGGTGGTTTGGTTTTAGTGAGTTGAGAAAAAAAAAGTACGCACGGGAAAGTTGAGATTTGTGAAAACAGTTCAGGGGGAACGCAGAAAGGTTAGAACGGGGATGGGCAGTTGAGATTGAGACGCGCTAGGCGTAGGTAGAGAAAAGGGTTGTCTCCCAAGTGTTAAAGTTGAATGTCGAACGCGCTCAGCGTAGGTGGTCAGCAAGAATGTGCTGTGAGTTAAAGAGTGATAGAAACCACTCAGTACATTACTTATAAATTGGTGTACGACAGTATTTTTGTGATAGCATTTATTCTGAGGACAAGATGACTTTGAAAGGAAAAAGTGTATTTCGATAAAGAAACAAAAACCAGGTATGTTGAACATTTTGATCTATTACTAGCATGTGTAGCTCAGCAGACAAGGTCAGAGCAGAGAAAGAAAAATAGAAGTTGTTTTGGCAAAGTGACAGCCCTGGCGGTAAGGCCAGTTATCTCTCAGTGAGATATACCAAGAGTTATATGAAAGAAAACGTAGATAAAACAGTACAGAAGTGAGACAAGAGGTTTCGCCTGAAGAATTAGATGACATTGTGATAGCTGGAACAAACAGTAGCAAATGAAGAAAAAGAAATGCTTTATGAAAATGAATACTTTTATTTGCTGAAGAAGCTTTTATCAATCAAGACTGCCAACCTTGAGGAGGAATGTTGGGCATACCATTTCACCCATTTATCAACTTATGTTAATAAAGTTCGACATTAGATATTTTCACTGCTGTGTGTTTTTTTTTTCGGGTGAATTCAGTTGATCAACAGTGGGTATGAGAAAATGTAGATTCAGTCTAAGAGAAAGAAGTTTTCGTATTTACCTTACAACATACTATCTACTGAAAGGGCAGTGATCCGAACCTCTAATACTATCAACGGCCACAGACTACTAATGGTGCACGTGACCGGCCCTACACTATGATAGTTCCAAATACTGCAGACAAGAACGAAGGAGCATCAAAGGCAGACTGAAAGCCAACGAGAATTGGATTGCTGAGAAAATAATCAAAAAGTATCCTGCGAGCTGAAGAAACAAATCAAGACAATACAAAAGTCAAGTTAAAGTGAATCGCCATCAAGAACAACGAAGTCAAGTCAAAGCATCATGAAGGTCAAGTTCACTAAGAAGATATAAAGAAGACAATACAAAAGTCAAGTTAAAGTGAATCGCCATCAAGAACAACGAAGTCAAGTCAAAGCATCACGAAGGTCAAGTTCACTAAGAAGAATATCAAGAACAAAACAGACTACATCACCCAAAAACCGTCAGAGTACAGGCACTCATGCATGAGATAACAATCTGAATTATAAACAGGCCCAACGCGCAAAAATAACATAGTACACAGCCGTATAAGTCTAAAATTGTGCTGTTAGTTCTGAAATACTGGAGCAGCAAGTGTTCATCCCAAGCAAGAAACACAGATGAAGTAGCACATAAACATTTAGAGATAAGTTAAGTTACTCATTAGTTTAGTCATTAAATTATAAGATTTAGATTGATATTTACAATCACAATGTTGCCATAAAAATTGTTTTATATTTCACAAAATTTATAAATATTATGCATAGATAGTTTTTAGTATTTCTTTTGCAGTCAACCAGGATACTAATATTGTTTTTACAGGTGTTTTATTAAAACTAACACATACAGGTCAAGTCAAGATGCAACAACAACTTGCTGTGAGTTTAGATCCCAATGTGGCTGCTCTTGAGCAGGTAGCCAAGGCTATGACTGCTATTAGAAATGAAAGTAAGTTCCAGAATATCCGGAACAGCATAACGCCATACTCAGGTAATCCTAGCTTATGTAGAAAATGGTTACTTGAAATACAGAGATATTGCACGTCGGTCAATATGGACCAAATTGAGTACAAGCAAGTTGCATATCTTTCCTCGCATGGATTGGTGGTAGACTTTATAAGACGTAGGTTTGAAACTTTCCCAGATGAGACATGGGAGGATTTTAGGAAAGAACTAATAAGAAGGTATTCACAAATTACGGATGCATCGTACGCGTGGACTCTGCTGAGGAGCATACAACAGCAAGCAGGAGAACCCAATCACATTTTTAGCGACAGGTTGTTAAACTTAGCTGAAGAAGTTTTCTTGGGGCAACAAATCAACCAACAAGAGGTGGAGAAACAGTTAGTGGGTATATTCGTAGATGATCTAAATGGTACACCAATTAAGTTACATTTACTTAGGAAGGACCCAAACAACTTGTCACAGGCCATTGCACTGGCTGCAGCTGAAGAGAACCTCAGAAGAAGATTGGACCTCAGGCTTGGTAGAGCAGTCACATGTGAAGAAACACAGGAAGAACCTATGGAGATAGGACATTGTCAACAAAGAAGGATAGAATGACGAGGGAGAGGAATGGAAACGTTTTATAGGTCAAGACAAGTGGACATAAAGCCTTTGCGTGTAACTATAGGCCACTAGAGCCGCAGCACTCAGTAAGGAGAGAGATTGACGTGAGAAAGGGTAGTAGAAGGTCTCAACAACACAGACAGCTACGATACGGGAGTTGGAGAAGTGACGACAAGGTAAGAAACAAACAGTATATCAATGGTAGTGGAACACAACTGCGGATAAACTCAGATATACATAAAAATATATCTAGTGGAAGACAATCACATGGTCATAGGTGGAGTGGAAGCAAAGACAAGAAAATACAAATAAATGAAATTAAAAAAACATGAAAGAAAACACGGTATCCATAAAAGAAGACAAGTAGCAACAGCAATCGAGCTGGCGCATAAACCAGACCCTTGTTCATGTATTGTCGAAATACACGGAAGGAGATATAGAGCATTGGTAGACTCAGGAGCTACTGTAAGCCTTATCAGGTTTGGGCTTTACAAACAGATACGAGGCGTAGCTCAATACAAAAAGACACAAAATATACTTACCTCGGTGTCAGGAGAAAACCTGAAAGTGATGGGAACGGCTATGGTGCAAATGAGAATTGGCGATATGATCGTGGAACACACGTTCACCATAGTGAAGGGTATGACAAGGCTTGCAATGATGCTACGCGAGTCAGCTGATGACGTGGTTAAGTCCATTCAGCCCACACTGAAAACGGGAAGGAAGTGGAGAGTGGAAGAAGCTGTTGATGCTGCTGAAGAGTCACTCAAACTGAGAGAGGTAATCGGATACACACAAACGAATAGACGGGGATTTGGGCATGGTGACATCCGCTGGTGGTCTAAGGCATCAAGCAGGGAACGCAGAGACATGGTAGTTCAGGAGATACGAGGAGCTGAGAATGATAAGAGGTTGCTAAAAGCAGTGCAGCAGGTCCAACAAGGCCAATGGACTACATGGGAAGGAGCCCTGCAGAGAACCTTGACATGGAATGATATATGGCATATGGCACCTCTTAGGCTCAGCTTAGTGGTTAGATCAATGTATGACCTGCTGCCGTCGGCCACCAACCTTGTGAAATGGGGAAGTCAGATGATGAGCAGTGCCCCCTGTGCCAGGGGAGGCAGACACTTGAACACGTGCTCTCAGCGTGTAAGGTGGCATTAGGGCAAGGACGATACACTTGGCGCCATAACAAAGTGCTAAATGAGCTTGCTGCGACAATAGATCAGGCAAGAATGAAAGCGAATAGCAAAGTCCGGCCAGACACCACAAATACATACTTTCTGAGGGCAGGAAAGTCAGCACACCCCAAACCGAGTAAACCTGGTAGCAGTTTACCATCTCTTCTTGACTGTGCAAACGACTGGGAGATGGTGGTAGACCTACCTGGACGGGGGGCATATCCAGAGAGTATCAGAAAATCGCGGAGACGGCCGGATATAGTGCTTCATTCTTCAGCAACGCTTCAGGTCATACTGATTGAACTGACCGTGCCATTTGAATCCAGATTAGACGAGCAACATTCATTCAAAGCGGCCAAGTATAGCGATCTGGCCGCGGATCTGAGACACGATGGATTCAGTGCAAGGGTCATGGCGGTTGAAGTGGGCGCAAGAGGGCTTGTGGCTGCATCAGTGTATGATTTATTGAAACTGTTGGGGCTGAAGGGACAGTCTAGAACAAGGGCACTGAAGAGGCTTAGCGAAACTGCCGAAAAGGCATCAGGCTGGCTGTGGAACAACCGCAATGGGCAATGGAAATCGTGACAATAAACGCTGCGGTACAAAACACCAAAATTTTTCTAAGTCCACAGCGCTGAGTTTTTTCTGGTGTACTAGTAAAAGGGCTGCGACTCTGGGGCAACAGGCGATGTATACTATAGGGAGTGTGTCAGGTACAGAATTTCAGTGGCTTGCGGCGCGCAGTGGCTAAGGCTCGTCGGCTGCGCACTCGTGTCTCAGTGTGTGTCCTTGGTTGTGAGGGGCGACGGAACGAACGGAATAATTTGTCTTCTCTTTGTTACTTTCACAATTGCCCCCACGGCTGGCGTTGTGGATTAAAGTTGCTGCCGTAAGTGAAATGGGTTCATTTTCGATACAAGACAACAGGAAGCTGAGACGCTTGGGAGTCATGACCCAAGTGGGCCCGCCCCCCTTAGAGTGTAAAGGAGTAATTGGGCCGAAACACTTGTCGGATGGGGGGACTTCTTCTGATGATCAGATTGCTTCCTGTTGTATCGCTCTGTAAAGAGTTTCCTATCATAGGACGTGATTTTCTGCTAAAACATAGGGCTCAATTACATTTTGATACTCACCAACTGAAGATAAATGGCGAATGCATCAGGTTACAGGACGACATATTCATAGCGTCTATAATCCTAAACAGAACAACAGTTACGCTGCGACCGAATGAAGTCGGTATTCTTCAAGGCAAGTTGAAAAGGTCCCCATATTTCAACCAAGGACAAACGGTCTTAACACTCGACTGGGAAGATGGAGATATACTAGATGAACCCGGACTAGAAATGGTAGAAGGAATAGTACAAATTGGAAAAAGACAACAATTTCCAACGATGATTATAAACACCACGGGAAGAACAGTTAGAATACCGAGAGGATTTGTATTAGGAATGGTACGACTGATGGAAGGTCAGGAAGGAAATATTAGACTCCAAGAAAAGCATCAAATACAAGAAACGATGAAAAATAACGACGCGCATCAGAGACAAAATCCAAAACCACAAACAGTTAGGAACATAAATGCCAACAATGGGGAATATCAACGAGAAACCACGTGATAAACGCAGTATACGGAAACAGTGCAGGTGCACCATACCGGGAAAAACAAACAGGAGAAAGAAAATCATGCACACCAGATTGGTATTTACAGGACAGAGACAACATTCGGGAAAAATTCCAGGACAGAATAAGAGAAATACAGAAGCAGATCAAAGTACATCCCCAACATGACAAAATTCTTCGGAATTTTATTTTGCAGAATCATGACATGTTTGCTCTCACCGATATGGAGTTAAAAGGACGCAGACGATACAAATGGACATCAAGACAGAGCCAGGAAAAGTTGTAAACAAGAAACAATACAGGACTCCGCTGAAAACTAGACAAATAGTGGAGATGGCAATACAGGAGATTTTGGACGCTGGGGTCATTCAGAGATCGCGGTCAGAATGGGCGTCCCCAATAGTGATAATTACAAAGAAGGACGGTGGTCACAGATTTTGCTGCGACTACAGAACGTTGAATAGCATCACTAAGACCGTAAGACACCCCATCCCTAGAATAGACGACATTCTAACGCTATTAGGAAAGTCAGAATGGTTCACTACCCTGGACGCCAGATCTGGTTTCTGGTGTATACCATTGATGGAAGAAGCTAAGAAGAAAAGCACGTTCTGTACGCATGTGGGAACGTTCGCTTGCAATGTTATGCGATTTGGGCTCAAAAGTAGTCCCGTCACTTGTATGGGGCAAATGGACGAAGTCCTTAGTGGGATGCAGAATTTTGCCATGGCATACATAGACGATATCCTTGTACACTCGTCAGGATCAGTTCAGAATCACCTACAACACGTGGAGAAAGTCTTCAACAGACTAAGAAGTCATAAAGTCAAATTGAAATTGACTAAATGTAATTTTCTTCAACGTGAAACCAAGTATCTAGGCTTCCTGATAAACAAGGATGGAATCAGATCGGACAAAGACAAAGTCAAGGCCATTACGGAGATGCCTCCACCAGAGAATGCCAGACAAGTACGTGGGTTATTGGGAACGTGTGGATATTTTAGGAAACACGTGATTAACTTTACACGAGCGGCAGAACCTCTAATCAACTTAGTGAAGTAATATGCCCGATTCAAGTGGACAGAGTAATGCCAAAGGGCTTTTGAATATCTCAAAGAAGTCCGTGTCGTAAAAGATCCCTTGATAATTCGGGGCATACTCTGTTTACGCCGGATTCAGTCATCTTTATAATTGTTTAGGTGTGACGAGATGTCTTAGTGTAGTTTTCGTTATATTTTCCTCAGTTCTTTAGTTCTTGATTAATTTTTTTGTGAGTGTCTTCCTCCCCTTTCTATCTTTGAGTTATATTCGTTTATACACTGTTTTGTCATTTGTATTGTATACTATTCGCAGCTGTAGTTGCAAGCTTTGCAATAATTTTTCACATTATTATCCTTTTTTATTTTAGTTGATTCCTGCGAACGTTGTCATTTGTTCTTTATATCTTGTCTTTATCTTTCTTGTTTGTATTATCCATTTTGTCATACACTGTTATTATTGAAATGCACAATAGATATATAGGTGATTAATTATATTATTTAGAAATAAGGTAATTATACAAGTTCTCGAGCAAGGACTTGTCACCCACTGAGTTGGGATAGAGTGAGTTTCTACAGGTATATTTATATAAGTTATATACCTCATATTACAGCATTATGTCTACTTTTGATTATTTCATTGAGCAAGGGAGATCCATTGGGATGACTAATGAGGAAGTAAGAGAATTCGCAATTGTTGAATATGCCAAGGCGCAGAAGGCTGAAGAAAAGAAACAGAAAATGGAAAATGAGAAACAGGAAATGGAAGCAGAAGATAGGAGATTGCAGATGCATGCAGATAAGAGAAAATTTCAAATGGAAATGGAAAAACAAAAATTAGAAGCTGAAGAAAGAAAACAGAAATTAGAAGCTGAAGAGAGAAAAATTCAACAGCAAAGGAAGGCTGAAGATAGAAAAATGCAAATGCAAATGGAGGCTGAAAAACAGAAAATGGAAATGGAGAAACAGAAATTAGAAGCTGAAGAGAGAAAAATTCAACAGCAAAGAGAGGCTGAAGATAGAAAAATGCAAATGCAAATGGAGGCTGAAAAACAGAAAATGGAAATGGAAAAACAGAAACTTCAGATGCAAGCTGAAGAAAACCAAAGACTCCACGAGCAAAAATTGGCAGCTATAGAGCTGGAAAAGATAAAGGTAGTGAATATGGGTAATACACAAAATGAGACAAACAATCATACAACTTCTAATAAGGCAAATACTAAATCTTATGATATTAAATTGCCTGTTTTCAACCCTACCTGCGACGATATTAAATTCTGTCTAAATAGATTTGAACTTTCATGCGAATCTCATAAGATATTCAAGATGCAATATTGTGAACAACTTAGTAGGTTACTTAAGGGTGAAGCTTCCAATACTAAGAGTATGTTGGAAGGTCCTGACAAGAATAACTATGAGTTTGTCAGAGCGGCCTTATTAAAAAAATACCAACTGGATGAAGAAGGTTATCGCCTACGTTTTAAGTCTCTATTGCCGGAGACAGGGAAAGATTTTTCAGAATTTATATCGAATATTCACCTTACGTTTTCACGTTGGGTTGAACTTTCAAAAACGGAGCACACATATGAAGCCCTTATGGACTTAATGCTTCGCGAAAAAGTTATGTCGTCAGTTAGTAAATCTTTTCTTTCCTTTCTACATGAACGAAAACCTCCAAATTTGAAAGATATGGAACAGTACTGTCGTCAATATGTCACGGAACATCCAAATGTAACGGTTAGCAATTCTAAAGTCGAAGAAGGTTTACCCGTGGCTTCAGCAATACCATATGATCCTAATTGGCGCCGTAGACCTCAAAGTGCTGATCGAAATTTTGGTAGGAGAGATAATCGTAATTTTGGACAGAACCAAAGGGGTCCATCACGTTACGATTCTCCTTCTTCAAGAACCTGGAGACAATTTAACGGTCCTCAACATTTTAGTCCCAACAATTATGGGTAACTACAATAGAGGTTATCAACCTTATAATAATTTTTCTCAGAGACAGCAAAACCCATCATAGAGATATTTTGATCAAAGGGGAAATGACAATCGCAACTATGCTAACTGGGGTTCAAATCAGAACAATAGTTTCAATAGAGAAAATAACAATGCTTCAAATAGAGATAATAGCCGCGATAGATCGCGATATGACAGTAGATCTCACAATAAAAATAGATCTTATCGCCATGCTAACTCTGCTAAAAAAGAGCCCCAGGTTGTTAATGATCAAAGTAACAATAATAATAGCGCCTCTAACACTATTGCTTGCTCTGCTTTCGATTTCGAGAGAGCGTCTCAGTGCCCGGAGTGCACAACTTTGTTCCAACCTACAGCTATAACTATCTTGAGTTGCGGTCATCCTCTACCTCCTCTTCCTGCCGCAGCTGCGCATGACGGAAGTGGGTCTCTTACTCTACATAAAAGGTTTGTGAATAATAATCCAGTTTCAGTTCTCTTTGATTCTGGATGCGCAACTGTTGGAATTAGACACTCTCTAGTCCATCCATCTTGTGCAACAGGTAATATGGTGAAATGTGTGACATTCGGTGGGACAGCTGAGACTTTTCCGACTGCCATAGTCCACATTGCCACACCATTTTTTACTGGTTATATACACGCATGTGTGCTCAGAGCACCTATCGCTGACCTTACTGTCGGACAGATACATGGTGTAAAGGTTTGTACGCCGGTACAGATTGCTCCTTGGGAACGGCAACATCACCTTACTGCTTCTACCTTAGGGACTATGCCAAAATCTTTTCACCAGGTACATTCTGCTAATTTTGTGCAATCTTGCAGTATTGATGATACAATTGTTCATCATGCTAATTTGAGTGCTTCTTTTAGCCCAGTTCGACATACCTCAGTACGTCGCAAATCTAACCTTGTTTCATCTTTAACTACTATTATAGAAGAAGATCCTTCGATTTTGTCTGATACACACAATAACTTTATAGCTACGACTGAATCTACATCCAGTCAGGTTGATTGCAACTCCTTTACTGCAATGACTAGTGTTTTCTCTGCTACATGTACGAACTTAATTGTTAGTACATATCTATACCTTATGAGTTTCTTTACTTTTCTTACTGAGCCGGTTAGCTCTGTATCTTCGTCTTTTACGACTTTTTCTCGCACTTACTGCTTTTCTTTTAAACTTCGATGTTGTTCCAAGTTTACTACTGTCTGCTTTTACACCTTTATGGTATATTTCTTACTTTTTTCATTTCCCAGTACACAGGCTATAACTTCAGTTCAGCCTTTATGATGTACGCCTTTGTTTACTGCATTTCTTTTGTCTTGCGCAAAATTTCAGATTGTCAGCCATTATTACACTCTTAGTTATCATTACCATCTTCTGCACTTGTCTTTTGACGAGGGTATCATGTGTATACTCACGACTTTTCTTTACATAAAGTATATGCTGCTATTTTTCTCACATACTTTTATGACCCTGGTTAAGTCAGGATTCTAGTTTAGTCTGTACTACTTTCTCTGTTACCTTTTCTTACGTAACGGAGGAAGGTTTGATTGTCACCATACAGGGGCCGGAAGTTTGCACAGCCACTGTTGATAGATTTACTATAGAATTAGCTGTTGTATATCATAAAGTCTTACCTTTACCAAACATAGTTTTTCATTTGTGTTTTTCCACAGCGTATGCTTTACCACGAGAGTCTCAGCTACTTTATTATATGTTTGAGATGTTTAACGTTGGAATTTTTGCAAGAATTGCCATTTCTGTGGAGCCAGTTTGTCGCCTCTCTAGATGTTTTTGGGCTTCTGACTGAGAGGATGCTCCCGGATCATTAGAATTTGTCATCTTATATATGTAACTTATTTAAGATAGTTGATAATATTGCACATAAGTATAGTATAGCGAATTAGGTAGTATTATATTACGATATGATATAACTCCTTTATGATAATATGTTTGTTTATCGTTATGCACCATTGCATTTCTATATTGTTCATATACTACTGTGTTTTGAAATGATGAACGTATTACTGTGGTAATGATTACACTATATTGTACTTTTTGAGAAATATGAAGACATGAGAGAATGTATTTTTTCTGGCATTGTAATATTTTTTCTTTGCCCGGCACGTGATTGTGCGCTAGGGGATAACTGTATACAATATTGGTACTTTGTGAAGATATTTTCTCTGAGGTGGTGATGTATTTTTTCCTCACCTGACGCTTGACTGTGCGTCAGCAATAGCCATGTATAATGGTGTTGTATATTTTGATGTCCATTATCAGCTCATCATTTGTACTCCATGAGCGTATTAACTTGGTTGTCATGCACATTAGGCTATTTTCTTTTTTCTTTTTAGATGATAGCTAATTGTTCTTTGATGTAGATTATCATTGTTTCTTGTAACGTATGCTATTGTACTATAATGGTATTCATTGATATAATGCATTGTTTAAGCTCATTGTTTACCTAGATATATTTTTATTTTCTTTATTCTTATTGCATGGCTTTCTCTCTTTACTGTTTATTCCTCTTGTATTTCATCTGTTCTTGTCATATTTTATGTCATGGCTAGTCTATACGTCATATGTCTGCATATTCCTTTGAAGTTGATGTACTTCGTATGCTTATCTATTTACTTTTCTATACTTCACTTCGTTTGTACTTTACACGTACTTCTATCCTTTTGTGGTTCATGTTGTAAACATGACTTTGCATAGTGTGATTCTTATGTGTAGAGATTAGTAATTTATCGACCTCTATATTATTCTTTGATGTATTTTTTGAACAAAAAAAATGATTATATCATTTTTTCCCGGGGGGGGGGGTGTATAATATGTTAAGGTCGTATTTTGGTCTAGGGGAGTTAAATCGTTTAAATACTTGTATATACAGACCGGATTGCTGTTATCTCCCTTGAATAGCTGTTTGTGTGTTTTAAAAAATGATATCGCGAATGTTCGCGAATGTTCTGGATACAGAACAGCTAGAACGCGGGTGAACGAAATTCAGCTCAGGCGCTGAATTCGCGCTGGGATGATTTTTGTGTGAGCGATGGTCTCTGGCGTTTACTGAGAATTTTTAGGCGTGGAAATTTATCGTGAGATTCGAATGCTGAGATAGCTGAGTGAAGGGACTGACGATTATTGTCAGTGTGTCCCGATATAGAGAATTATTTTGATAAAAGGGATTTTGATATTTCCTAAGATTTCATAAAGCCGTGGATATAATGCTTGGATGTATTCTGCAGAATGTCCGTTGTTAAAAATTTTTTCGGGCCACGGATAGGCCATTAAGTTTGATATCTCCGATGAGGGAGATTTGTGATGGTCGACAGATCATTATTATAGGGAAGGTGTTTTTCTCCCATGAGTTATGTTGAGTCTGACGATACAAACATTATTGTACTACGATATAGGCAGTTCCCTTTGCTGTAGGGATAATTTGGACCAGGAAACTTTATCATTATAAGCTGCCGTACATATGCAGCTGTTGGGCTTGGATTTTTATGCTATGTACTTAACCACCTACGGATTTGGTGTTCATGAGATGTATCCTATTTTGCTGTGTGCTGTAAACTGTGACAATGTACTTAGTGATGTCCTCGTGACTGTGGAGTATTAAACAGTGTAGAACGATTAGGAGTTTCAACCTTTTCCTGACTCCTACATGTGCGTTTGTGTGTGTGCGAATATCGTTGACTTATGTTAGAACTACATGCATTCGCGTTCTTTGATGATTATACACCCACACACCTGGTCGGCCACTTGTAAGCCCGACGAATGCTGATGTGTCCGTCATCAGCGCACATAATACTATAACATTATAACATTTACCATCCTTCCTGAACCACCACAGTTCTACTCCTGTATTAGCTGTAAGTACCCGGCGTTGCCCGGAAGTTTCTTATCCTTCAAAACTGACGTTGTATCAGTGATGGCCAGTTCCTACTTTACCAGTGAATCACCAACAACCCAGCACAGTATCAGGTAGTATCTTCTCCCGCTTGGTCAGTTCCTATCACTCTGCTCTCGCTCGTCCCTGGTCGAAGTTTAGTCCCCGCACGTTCTGAGAACGTCAAGGAGTAACGGCCAAGTTGGTTCTGCGTCTGTCTATAAGACCCTCTTATGATGTCGTTTTTCACAACGTCAGTCCACTTCTACCTTCACTTGGTTCCAGAGATAGCCCTTTCTACTGGTACCACCAATAACTGGTAATAGAGATAAAAACGAAACGCTCTTCTGAGTATGGTGTTTTTCCGACACATTTATGTGCCGCCCTCTTCTATTCTACCATCCCATGTCAGAATTTACCCTCGATGAGAATTAAATGTATCCCTCAGGATAAAACTTCCTTTATATTTAAACTGAATGGCTTTAGCTTTTGCAGTGGTGGTTCATGAATCATCATTCTAGATACTGAGGTTGCCAGCCCCAAATGACTTTGACATACAATAGCCAGTTTCACACATTAAACTGCACATGGTAATATATATATATATATATATATATATATATATATATATATATATATATATATATATATATATATATATATATATATATATTTGTTAGTTCAAATGTTAGTAATAAAATATGAAATGTAAATCACAACTTACGCCAATCCTGCTACAGACATATTGCTCAGATGAATAAAATAGACGACTCGTTCTCTTACACGCGTCTGCGATGTCTTTAATTGTGACTATAAATTTCCCTCTGTCTCTGTGTTTCTTCAGTCTCCTAGTCCCGGTGTTCCTTATTAAAATGTGAAGAGTTCCTGTGCTTTATAAGTTAGGCTTATTTGGTTCCCCAATAAAAGGCCCGGTTAACAAATAGGAATAATGAATCTATTCTTCACTCTGGCGAGGTCTGTTGTTGTCTTGGCGACCTTGAAATTCACAGTGTGATAAATCTGCAAAAATGGTCAGGCTATTTTCACCTCAATGTTGTTATGAATCTAATCAGAAAGATCCAGTCGTTTCAAATAGGTCGTGTGTGACACTTTCACAATATTTCCTACATGGAAAGATTTTGCAAAAGGTCACGTCTTTCATATATGCTAATATGAAGTCTTGCATACCCTCTTACCAACACATTTGTAGACTCATATTGTCTAAAATGTAATAAATCCATGATTACTTTTAACCAAGTGACCGGAAGCGATTATATCACACTTGTCTGCCCACAGGTTTTACACAGACAATAATCTAGTTATATGTCATATTAGTACGCAAACTCCGTGTCTAATCGGTGAATTAAACCGATAGAGTTGGCCGATGTACGTGTTAATCTGCAGCGACTATAACTAACAAATCTGGGTAGCGCCAAGAAAATGTGATGTATCATATCAGCCGCTCCTGCAAATGTGATATTTATCACCTACAGGGTTCTTTGATTAAAATCAAATATCTGCTACTTAGTAGAGAATAACGAGGAAAGAAAGAAAGAGAAAAAGAAAAGTGCGATAATTGACAGCACATAATAAAAATCTGTCCCACAAATGTATCGAAACTGCCGGAGAGAACCAAAGATCGATAGAGGTCGTCCATTTCGTCACAAAAATAAAAATTTACGGTAGCACATACACTGCCACACCAAGTCAAAGAAATACAGAGGTATGGAAGAATTTGTTAGAGAAAATTAAAAACAGACTAGAAAGTTATAATTACTCGTACAAAACTACTACAATTTTCGGAAGATCGATTTTAATTAACACTTTCATTTTACCTAAATTGATCTGCATAGCAAATGTCCAAACCATTCCTCAAGAAATTATTACACGAATAAACAAACTTACAAGAACATTCTTATTTCGCAACACTTTACATTGTATAAAACATAAAACGTTAACACAACCCAAAGATAGACATGGGAGTATCTTTACAAGATATAGCAACAAAAATATAAACTTTAAGAATCAATTACATAGGAGAAATCGTTTAAAATTCTGAACAATACCCCCTGGCTCATTATTATATTGGTTTAAGATTATCTAACTTGTTTCGTTACAACAATAATCAACCTCATTATTATATTGGTTTTAGATTATCTAACTTGTGTCGTTACAACAAAAATCAACCTCATTATTATATTGGTTTAAGATTATCTAACTTGTGTCGTTACAACAAAAATCAACCTCATTATTATATTGGTTTAAGATTATCTAACTTGTGTCGTTACAACAATAATCAACCTCATTATTATATTGGTTTAAGATTTTCTAACTTGTGTCGTTACAACAATAATCAGCCTCATTATTATATTGGGCTAAGATTATCTAACTCGTGTCGTCACAACAATAATCAACCTCATTATTTTGGCACTTTACCGCGGTTCTACAAACAATGCATACAAAGCATACAAGGAAACACATCTTTATTACAACAAAACACACGTTCCATTTACAGAAGTCTCATTAGTGTACAAGAACCCTCATTAGGGACAAGGATAACACGTGGGTACAATTATTTCATAACTGATTACCAACCTATTGTTAGGAGCCTACACGAGTTTCCAGTTGCTCCACCCGCAAAGGAAGTCACCTTTAGATTATTATATAGCATGACACCCATTAGGCAAAAACGTGTTGCACAATGGAAAAACATCCCAAAATGCAAATTATGTAACACCAATACACAGGTAACAGAAGATCATTTGTTTTTTTACTGTAGTACAATTACTTCTGCAATAGAAATTTTGAAAAAGGAATTAGCGGTTTACATTTCACGCACTATTGACATGTATAGAGCTATCATGCTAATTCTCTACCTAAGTGTACACAACAAGTAAAACTGAAACTTTTGACCCTGCTAGTGGAATTTAAATATTTAGTCTGAATATGTAGGAACTTCGCAGTGTTTGAAGGGAAACAGTTCAACGCCCACTTATTCTCACAATTATACCTACAAAAAAACACACTCTATTTTAGAGTTTGAAGGGATTTTATTTTTATTTTATTTTTTTTTATTTTTTTTTGGGGGGGGGGGGGGAGGGAGGCGGGGGGGGGGGGTGATGGATCGATTAAGGGGGCAGGGAACTAATTTCAACCCAGAACCGACTGTATATATGTTAATAATTATAGCCATGTTTGGCTTTATGGTGCAAGTTCCAATGTGTGTGTGAACGAGTTTATTTGATAATTTTCTATTAAGTGTGCCAACGAGTGTAAGTACGCGTGAGTGTTTAAATGTATTATACAATGTACTGTGTTTTTGTAAATTAAAATTAAATTTAAAAAAAAAAAAAAACGGAACGAATGTATGTATGTATGCGTCTATGTATATATAGGTATATAGGTGCAGATTCCAGGAATTTTGCTTTTCTTCGTGTGTTTTCTTAAATGCTTTGACTCGTTTCGGATTGTCTAAATAGTGGTTTAAATGTACATGTGAAAGCGTAAGTTGTTTTATATGTAAAATACTATGTACTAAAGAGGAATTTGATTAGCTATAAACCAATTTTATTTTTGTATTCTTCTTTAAAATGTAATTAACTTTATTTATTCCACTGTTACTCTTTAAATCTATATAAAATCTTAATTATTTATTATTTTATTTTTTTATGTATTCATTTATTAAATTATTCTGATTTATTTTTTAACTTGATTAAGTACACAAAGGAAGTGAGAGTACGCGCGAGGTTTCATATGCAATATACAATGCACTTTTCTTGTATTTCATGTAAAATGTACCTGTTTTGTAAAGTGGAAAGAACGACAAATACAAGTATTTCATGTAAAATGTACCTGTTTTGTAAAGTGGAAAGAACGACAAATACAAGTATTTCATGTAAAATGTACCTGTTTTGTAAAGTGGAAAGAACGACAAATACAAGTATTTCATGTAAAATGTACCTGTTTTGTAAAGTGGAAAGAACGACAAATACAAGTATTTCATGTAAAATGTACCTGTTTTGTAAAGTGGAAAGAACGACAAATACAAGTTTCAAGTGTCAGGAACATTTATCGTCGATAACGCTCCACTGTGTTCCACCACTGCAGTGTGGATTTATAATAACATTTATGATAAGGCTCGTTCATCTAAGAGTATACCACACAACAATGGCTGACTGTCAGAGGCACTTATTGTGGATAACATCTTACTGTGTGCACCACTGCAGTGTGAATTTATAATAACAATAATAAGCTCGTTCTTCTAGAAGTATGACCACACGACAATGGCTGACATAAGTAATCAACACCTTCTACAGGAATTGCCCTTTATTAAATGCACAACACAATACGGCTACACGCTGCCAATAACGCATCAAATACAATAAGGAAATGCCAATGTAACTTGCCTCAATAACTTAATCTAACAGTCTCATACACAACAGTAAGACTTAGCTGAAGAAACACTGCAAAGACTATCGCTCACCATGAGCGGCAAAAACTGTGACAATGGTACATTCAACTCATTGACAACTTATAAATCTCCGGCCTGTAACAAATACAATCTAGACACTACACTGTACTAGATAGAGTAACAACTTAATTATCCGTCAAATCCGGAATATGGCAAGCACTTATAAAAAATAGTCCAGAACATGAACTTCACAGCTAACTTGCTGGCAAAAGGGGAAAATATCTGCGTCCCACCCGGACGCTGGCTAGAATGTTACTGACCACCTTCGCACCTGATTTCTCGGCTTCCGGTCGTCACCTGACTTGTCGGTGTTGCCATCCCCAGCGTTGCCCGGCTGACTTTTCGTACAACAGATGCACTGCGAAATAGCGCCGTGACACTGACATAAGAAATGAACACCTTTAACAGGAACTTCCCTTTAATTATATGAAACACTACAACAAGGCCTCACACGGAAAATAAACACATCAAATACAATAATGAAAAACCACTATAAACTTGGCTTAGCGGCTTAGACTATCAGAATCATACATGACAGTACGACTTACACTACATAACATTGCAATGAACATCGCTGTGACATCCACCCCCCCCCCCCCCCCGAAGTTTTCTTCCATCCGGAGGACACTACCATTGTCAATACTGCATTCTCCAACCATTCAAACACAAAACACAATGTGTATGAAGTAGGTTATCCCAGGTTCTGGCAGTCGTGAAAACTGACAACGACTGTCCTCTCCTGGTCCACCCCAACACAGTGTGCGATACACTACTAGTAACTCTTACATAGACACGTTACAGTTGCTCACTAAATAGCATCAACAGACATTCTTCTCAAAATTCAACCATATAGTAAATTGCCTTTATGGCGTCATCCTACTTTAATTAAAAAACATTACACTTAGCACACACATGGTATTAACATTTGAAAACCACCTCCTTAGTCACTCTCATCAAATTATAAAGCTGTACATAACAACTTATATTCCATCAGAATAGTAATGGTGGCGAAACCCGATACCTATCCCCTGCTATTGCTGGACTATCAGCAGGTGGTTATGGAGCAACGACATGTGCTTCCACCTGACTGCATCACGCGCACCCCACCTATTCGCGAAAGTCACTCGTGCAACTTTGGTATTGTCCCGCAATGACACGAACTTCACTGGCGCGACTTCATTAAACACTCGTCTGAGTGTTCGCCATCTAGCATTTGTGTGTTAATAGTGGCAATGTCCCTATCGGTTATATTACCCTTAGGGCTATAAATGTTTATTATTTTTTAAGTTATCTGGCTCACGGTCTAATGTTATACTTATTTCTTCAATATTTTCTGTGTTAAATTGTTCCCAATTTAATATTTTGTAGTCTTCATGTATTAAAAAGGCCACGCCCCCTCCTCTACCTTCCGGTCTATCATTTCTAAGTGTTATATATCCTTGATAGTTCAGTTTTTGTTGGGGGCTTAGGAGGGTTTCTTGTATTGCAAATATGGGTTTTGATTCCTTATATTGCCCCACAAGAGACATCAGGTTCTTCCTGGCCCCCCTACAGTTCCACTGAACTACTTTTATAGCTCTATGGTCTCTAGTCTCCATCTTATATGGTTATATCATAGTTATGTTTTTGTTTTTACATCTTTTATTGTTTGTTAGTTTCTCTATGTACGTTTTGTTTTGTTATGCCCACCATCTCTCAAGTTCTCTACAAACTCCTCATTCCAAGTAACCAATTTACTCCGCACTCTTTCTACTAGGTATGGAAGGAGTAGTTCAACTGTTTCCTTAATTTTTTCTTCCATATTTTCTTTGTTTTCCTGCTTGTTCACTTTTCCGGACTCTTGCCTTTTTTCTTCTGTTAAAGGTGCTCTTTCAATCTCTATTTTCCTTAGGATTTCTTCATTAGACTCATTTATTTCTGTTTTTGAATTAAGGTCATTTTCATTGCCTGTTGTGCTATTTGCAGTCTCTGTGTTTGTGTGCTCCTGCACAGAAACTACATCTTGTTGCACTTTTACAAGCATGCTGCATGTGACTAAAGCCTTGACAATTTGTGCATTGGATGATTGGTGGTATGAATATGTCAGTCTTCTTGGTTCTCTTGCAGATTTTGATGTCCTTGGGTATATTTATGTAACCTGTACACTCAACACTACCACTGATGTATTTTTCTGCTGCTTAGTTTTAATTCGTTCTACCTTTTATATCTTAGTTTCTCGGTTTTCTTTCACTACGTTTGTGTGGATCTCTTGTTCTGTTAAATTTGTATCGATGCCCTTGATAACGACTTTTCTAATCTCTTTGATCAGCTCCATTTGTATATTTATTTTATGTGGGAGTTGCACTTCTTTAGATTTTTCTTTCAGCTCATTTATTAGGAGCTTGGCTTTTTCTGTGCTGTTCAAGCAGAGTACTACACCAGTGCTTGTTTTTTGTAGTCTGTTAATAGATTTTTTTGTCTATAATTTTATTTTAAGATAACCATGATTTTGTCATCGGGTAGTGCTCTGAGAGTGGCTTCTGTCCCTCCTATTTGAGTAATTTTAACTATTTTTCTGTGGGTTTTTGTTTCCTTTAGGCTGTCCTCGGCACTTTCTTTGTGTTCTTTGGTTTCCTGAGTGCATTGGTCTGCATTTCCCTCTTTGTCCTTCCTAATTTGTTCTGCGGCTTTATTTCCTGTCGAAGGTGGTGTTCCATTGTGTCCAGCACCTTGCTTTGATGTCCGAATTTCTGTTTCTTTCTCGTTGCTTTATTTGTTTGATTCCCTGTCTTTATTTACTTCAGAGTTCGCTTTTGTTTTTTCCTTGATGGTTTCAATTTTGTCCTTAATTTTTGTGTCCTTTAGACCAGGGCTTTTGTTCCTCTCATTTACTGTTCGTTTTGATGTTCCTTCCTTAGTATGTCTTTCTGTAGTTTTGTTCCTAGCTTTTCCCTCACCTGACTACTATCTGGTTAGCACTATGTTGGACGTATTTGCTCTTATTGTGCTACAAATATTTTGTTGTATACGAGTTGTCTTTACTCTTTTTTTTAAATATTGTCTAATTTCTCTATCTTTATTTTATACCTATCACCGATGACTTACAATTAATAAATATGCTCTATGTATGCCTAATGCTAAATTAACACAAGACAAGTTATTTATTTTTTTAATGTAAATTTTAAATTATGTTTAGATAACAATAGTTAAAAGCTGACTAGTCCTACTACCAAGCTAGTAAATTTGAATTAAATTTAATTTTGTTCACGTGCGGCTCAAGGATGAAAGAGGCCTGTATTAATTACACAAAGAAAAACAAGATGGCTACTGCACTTTACAAATGACCCCCACGTGGTTGTGTGGCCGGGTAGGGTAGTGGGGGTTGCTGTTTAAGTCGAGAGTGTTAGATGTAGAATACTAGCTTGCCTGCTAGAGTTGGTGATTGCTCTCTACAGTCTTACAGGTTGTTTTCCCAGGTTCGTGGATATATCCTCTAAGTTGTTTCTTTTATTTGTTTTAGAGCAGTGTTTTTTTTTTGTTTATGATATGCTTGTAGCTATAGACCTATGATAGAATGATTCATTCTTCTGATAGCCAACTGCAAAGATACGATTCTTGAAACAGCGTAAGGTTTTGACAGAAATAACTTTTAATTGTCTGTTCTGGTACAAATGAACTTGTCAAATAACACAAATTCTTTGATACAGGCATATATACATCAGGTAACAATTAATAGTGCATTTTTGGTACCATTTCATGAGTGCAAAATTCCCTTTGCACCTTTTCTAAATCTATCTGCATTTTTTCATAGGGCTATCTCCTTGTTTGTACTGTTTCCTTAAGTTGTGCATTTAGATTTTGTCCTTGCTAATATACTGCAGATTCTTCAGTGAAATTCGTTATGCAAGAGTTTTCCTTTTGAATCATGTAGGGATCCAAAATGTTTAATATTCTCCACTTCATTTAGCATTCTTCCTCAACAGGAGACCAGGTTTCATTATCATATAAATCTTCGAACCCAAATCTGCGGTGATCATAGCTGTGTGCACTATGAACCAATGGAAAGTTTATAATTGTTCAATACTTACAAGTATTTCAGAAAAACACATTATCACTACACATCCTAGAATGATCTTTTTCAACAAAAGCTTCCCAACACTAGAATAACGTCTGTTAACTTTGGATTCTTGGTTCCGACTCTACCGCGTCTATTCTACTTTTCTGCCGGCTGAATAATACTGAGCCTAACCATTGGTTGGAAATCAAATGACCAAAATGCTTGGCGTAAGCGAAGCTAACCTGATTAATGCTTGGCGTTTCGAAGCTAAGCTGGCCTAATTAAACATCTGTTGTCCCGATTTATTAATATCTTCTGTTTCTAATAAGAATTTATTTTATATGTTAATATAGTCTGTACCTGAAGAAAACCACGGTATACGCGGCTACATACAGATCCCGGGGCCCTGCAAATGTATCCCGTAGGGAGACTTTTGAGTACTATCAAATCTTAAAAATTTATCCCAAAAATTTCTTAAGTTCAAAAAATGTTCAGAAAAATTTAATGTTCAAAAAAATTTTCTAAGTCCAAAAATAATTCGGAAAAATTTAAACTAATTCCTAAACTGGGGTCCTATGTCTATATGAGATCAACTTCTATATAAAAACCTAGGGATGGCCATCAACTTCAAAAAATATTTTTAACTATCCATCATTTTACAACATTTTTCATCACATTTTCACATTGGCAACACTGACCAACAAAAATATTCCCAACTTCATCTAATAGAGAAGGTCGTCTCTAAAAAATGTGACGAGTGGCAACACTGGGAAATATTAGAAATAGTATTCATTTGCATAACTTAATTTCATTATCATAATCTACATGCATGTTATTTCAACAATATAGTTGACACATTGTATTGGGGCATGATAAAACTCCGAGTGGTTCAAAATTTTATGTTATTTTCACTCCTGGTGTTCCAATAAGTTTTGGTCCTAACTTATTTATTGAGTAAGCACTCCATGTATATTGCAGTAGAAAGTATTCCCATTCTTTTTCAAAATATCCACATCATCTTTTCAAATGACGATCCAATTGTATAAGTCAGTTAATTTATCCGTGGTGATCCATCATGCTTTCTTTTGTTATTTATTATTGCATATGGGAAACAATTTCAGCCATGTACATAATTATTTTCAAAGCTCAATGTAACAATTTATTCTGATAAGCAATTACCAAATAAAATGATTAAAAATCTCATTACTTGTACTTGTTCATTTATTTTTGAAATAACCTGGTATCCTTGACAATATGTATCTGTTATCACTTGTTTATCCTTGTATACCGTTTAGTATTTCCTTTCTTTTTTTTTTCCTTTTTTTCATAAATCCCATATTCTCCAAATATATGTGGCGCTCCAATATTTTATAGGTGTGGACCTTTCCTAGTCCTCTTGTTTATACTGGGAATTCATCAGTATTGACTTTCAATGTATGACATCTAACAATATATTTATCAACAACACATCGACTAATCATTTGTAACCATCAACAAAACTGTCATAATTTTATCACAATATGAGGTAAAATACTTTTGTACATATTTTCAGGATTTCAACACCAACTCTGCCTTCGCAGGTCGAAGGTTTGTCAGAGTTATGTGGTGTTTTATGGCATCTGCTGCTACAGCTAGATGATCAATTTATTTTCATAGTTACTTATTATTATGGGGCATGAGGATATACATATTCCCATGGCAATCCGTGATTCAGCAATATGGATGTCCAATCTAGGTACTCCTTTATAATAGTATATCCATTCATTGTATGTGGATCCATGACACTTCAGACTGTGGGGTTACATTGTTCTTGGTCCATATATCATAAGGGTGATCCAAATCTCATATAGTTCCATTATGTTCTGGGTGCATCAGCATTCAATCTTTTTTTTTCGTTTAATCTCCATTGTCCTTAACACTTTTGGTTCCATATAATTATCATAATTCATTTGTGTCTCTTGTCCAATAATGATCCATACATTTATGGTTCTCATATGCAGCAATTGTATTCCTCCGATTTGCTCTGTGTTCATAGAACCCAGAAAATTTTAATTATTTTCTCTGTTATTTCATAACAGCCTCAAATTATTCATTTTCTCACTCTAATGTGAGCATAAGTGCATAAACCGCACAGCAAAACATTAGTTGTGTCAACCTTAAATTTCACCATAATATAGAATGGCATCTTCATCATCACTAAACAGTTGCTTCTTCCTTAAATAGGACATCAGTGGTTATCATCCGGTAATGGGGTATTCAATGTGGGATCAGCATATACAAATGCTATAGAAGGGTATTTCATTTGCTAAGTCAGCATGTGCAAATGTCATTTCTTTAACATGGGGCAAAGGCATCATCAACAATTGGTTGCAATTTGTTCAATGTGGGGTCAGCATATACAAATGCTCTCAAAGGATATTCTCATTTGCAAAAATCAGCATGCGCAAATGTCATTGGGGTACTTGTCATAGGCAGTATCAACAAAAACTAGTTGTTCGCACTGATGTGGTGATCTATTTTTTTTTGTCTACTATATCAGCTGCTAATTTCATGGCAGTCAATGTTATATGGCATTTGTCTATCATCATGTCATCAATCATGTGCAAGGGTGGCATATAAACATATAACATATCGTATAAGCATTCAAAAATGTATTCTTTTCTTTTCTCTTTTCATTTTTTCTTTTATGTCTTTTGTCTCTTTTCATTTTCTGTTTGATTTCTTTTCTGGATTGCAAATTTTCTCTTTTGTTTGCATTTTCTGTTTTCTTGTGATTTCTTTTCTCTTTTCTTTTTCATTTTCTTTTTTTGTTTGCATCACAAGTACGAAAGAATGATAAAATCAATTCACTAAACATTCTAGCTACTACCAATATTCCTAATAGTGAATCCTAACCAATAGGGCTGCAAGTAATAGTTTAGGTTAGAACAGAATGAATATTGTAGCAGTATCTGTTGTCAATAAGTGGCAAGGAAAGGGTACATCAAGGATCTCCTGATTACAACATGATTGTAATTCCAAGGAATGAATATGATTGGGATTGAAAAGATCACAAGTCTAGAATGTCGTCTCAATATAGTGGAAAGGAAAAATAGTAAGTCAAGGATGGTGTACCAGTGGGGTGAAGAAAATCTTACTATAGAGAGTCAAGGTTGGGATATGGAATCTCTTTAGGAGAATGTTTAAAATCTTGACAGTACTAATATACATCTGGGTCTAAAATAATAATGTTCATTGGAAAAATAAATAATCCTGTGGAGAAAGATAGCATAACATGCAATACTAGTTTTGGGCATGAATTAATATGCTGTTAACAGATGTCATAGTAGGAACAGTTTGATTTATCAAGGTGATAGATATAAAGGAGTTTAGCATAATTGAGATCAAAGAAATATTAGTATGAGGTAAGAAAAACTACTGGTGTAAAGTGTCTGCATGAAAATGCACTAAGATGCGAAAGTACAGAACTCTGGAGCTGCAAGGACAAGAAGTCTGATGAATGAAGCGTGGAATATGATCAGTTACAAAAGTAGGGATGAATGTTACAACAGAATAGTGTGACACATGTGTTATAGGTAAGGTTGTGTAACATTCTAAATATTAAGAAAATGTCTGTAACTAAATAATGTCTGTAAACTCATAACACCGTGTGTTATCAATTGTTTTGTCATTTTTTTATTTCACAAAACTATAATATCTAATGAAAATCCTTCGTGTGCTGGTCTTGATTGGTCTTGATTGTTCTCTGGGCATCAGTATTTTAAGGCTGGAAAAATGTTTCTCAGTGGGGCTTTGCATCTTAGTCTGGAAGCAAGTCATTTGAACTGTCAAAACTGAAAATAGAGTACATGGGAAAGTTAGAACATTTGTTAATCACTATATGCACATATGCGTAGACCGTGTTCGGAGTGGCGAACACATAAACACTTGGGCGTGTTTTTAGAAAAGCCTTGTGAATTCTTTCGCAAACTCCAACATTGCAATTTCCCGACTGCTTAGGCGAGAATCATACTGAGTAACTGTGGTAATGGATGTGGTAGGCAACACTGCATTTGCTGATTGTTGGGGCACTGAGGACATTGACGAGTGCGGTGATGGCTTAACATCTTTTGATTGCGGTGATGGTTTCACTGTAATTGGGGTTTGTATGGCTGGAACATCTGTTAGTTTTGAGGCAGGTATATGTTTCGCCTTGATTTTTCTTCTGACCTGGTTGTGCTGTACGTTAACACCGTTTACAGTGGGCGCAGTAATTTGCACACTGTTGTTTTTGACTAGTTGAGATGATTCTAACACTTCTCGGCTGGGCTTTGAAACACGATAGCGTTTCTTCAATATTTTTCGTCTGATTTCATTTTGTGGCAATTTCATGCATTTAACGACAGGAGGTGAGTCATCTGACCCTGCTGTATAGGCGCGTTTGACCCTGGAGCTGACTGGTATAAATAATGTGCTATCCGCATCACTGGTTTCAATCGAACTGGCTGTATCAATGTCCGTACTATCAGGACCAAGAGTATCCATGTCAGATTCCGTGTTGTTAAGGGAGATGTAACTTGTGGGTCTATAGCGATATTTAGGCTTTCTAATAGGCCTGATGGATACATCTGTGAAATTTTTCTCGTATGGGGTGTTGGTGGTTTGTTTACAAATTTCTTCATCTGGAACCAGAGTGTTAGTAGGTGCTGCTGGAAACTGATTCTCGTGTGGGGTAGTGATCATCTTGTGTTCATACCGTGGAAGTGCAATTCTCATCAATTCTCGAAATTCTTCTCGGCGTGTAGATAAATCAACAGCAAACTTGTTCTCCAGCAATTCACACACCAGCCTTATCGAGAGGACGCTGAAGTCACCATCTCTCAGGATAACGTCTATCTCCGCCTTCAGCTCCTCTGTTGTAGGTTGACCTATTCCGCCAATTTTCTTTGTCTTGCTTTGCTTTGTCTTATCATTTTTCGGCCAGTAATATTTTCTGCCCTCTTCGTCTGTTGTATGATCAACTTCGTCTGACAAGTAGCCTTCCGTGGTCTCATCAGAGTCTGTCGTCTCTGACTCTGATATGTCAGACGAATCTGTACTGGATGGATTATAATTTAGGGTGGCTTTTCTGACTGGTCTTGTATTTGTCGTCAGGGGCGGAATGGGCCGGTGATTATCAATTTTGATTTGTTTTACGTGAGCTTTTGTTTGGTGTTGTTTCTCTATCTGATTTAATTGCTGCCATCTTCTATCTCTCTCTCTAGATCTTTCTTCCACTTCTTTTCTGTACTTTGCTATCATTTCGCACCTCTCCGTGCATTCTAACTTATCTTCTTCTTCAGATGTCATCTTTTCTGTATTATCGACCATTTCAACACTGCACAAATCAGGTAAGTCATCTGTAACTTGTCTTGATTTTATCCTGACTGAAATTAGACTTTTCTTAAACCTGTCATCCGTTTGTACTGCGACATTCTCTGTCTGAGGCTCTTTTCTAGTGACTGCAGGCTCAGTTCGTTGTTTCAAGTTCAATTTTGGTCTCCCTTCTTTGACTTTCAATGGTTGTAGCTTGATTTCAACAATCTCTTTTATTTCAATCTTATAAACTTTTACAACCAATCCATCTACTATTCTTATGCAAGGAAAATCGATTGCATAATTTCTGCAACGCTTTAACTCTGAGGCGAGATCTCTCAATGCTGTTCTCTTCTTTCTGTTCTGTATGGGGATTGAACAACTGTCCATGTTTGAATGTCTCCTCAACTGAAGTATTTATTCTTCTCTGTCTATGATTCTTGTTTTGTTGATAGTCTCTTATATAGGCTGTTGTTGCTGTTGGCATGTTTCATCAAGAGGTAATGCTTCTGCTCTTTTATAGAGGACTGGTCACTAGGCAACATATAAGGATGTGTGGCCGGGTAGGGAATTGGGGGTTGCTGTTTAAGTCGAGAGTGTTAGATGTAGAATACTAGCTTGCCTGCTAGAGTTGGTGATTGCTCTCTACAGTCTTACAGGTTGTTTTCCCAGGTTCGGGGATATATCCTCTAAGTTGTTTCTTTTATTGTTTTAGAGCAGTTTTTTTTGTTTGTTTATGATATGCTTGTAGCTATAGACCTATGATAGAATGATTCATTCTTCTGATAGCCAACTGCAAAGATACGATTCTTGAAACAGCGTTAGGTTTTGACAGAAATAACTTTTAATTATCTGTTCTGGTACAAATGAACTTGTCAAATAACACAAATTCTTTGATACAGGCATATATACATCAGTTAACAATTAATAGTGCATATTTGGTACCATTTCATGAGTGCAAAATTCCCTTTGCACCTTTTCTAAATCTATCTGCATTTTCTCATAGGCTATCTCCTAGTTTGTACTGTTTCCTTAAGTTGTGCATTTAGATTTTGTCCTTGCTAATATACTGCAGATTCTTCAGTGAAATTCGTTATGCAAGAGTTTTCCTTTTGAATCATGTAGGGATCCAAAATGTTTAATATTCTCCACTTCATTTAGCATTCTTCCTCAACAGGAGACCAGGTTTCATTATCATATAAATCTTCGAACCCAAATCTGCGGTGATCATAGCTGTGTGCACTATGAACCAATGGAAAGTTTATAATTGTTCAATACGTACAAGTATTTCAGAAAAACACATTATCACTACACATCCTAGAATGATCTTTTTCAACAAAAGCTTCCCAACACTAGACTAACGTCTGTTAACTTTGGATTCTTGGTTCCTACTCTGCCGCGTCTATTCTACTTTTCTGCCGGCTGAATAATACTGAGCCTAACCATTGGTTGGAAATCACATGACCAAATGCTTGGCGTAAGCGAAGCTAACCTGATTAATGCTTGGCGTTTCGAAGCTAAGCTGGCCTAATTAAACATCTGTTGTCCCGATTTATTAATATCTTCTGTTTCTAATAAGAATTTATTTTATATGTTAATATAGTCTGTACCTGAAGAAAACCACGGTATACGCGGCTACAGGAGCCAGGGGTTGGAGCAGACGGACACATTTACTTGCCTGGGATGCGCGGTGACACCTGACGGCGGAACGGGCGGGGACATTAGCGGCGGAGTTAATAGGGCGAGAACAGCCTTTCCGATTCTCAAAAGCATTTGGAAGTCTTCCCAGTGCAGCACAAACACCAGATTAAGAGAGATGTGTACTGTCTGTGCTTCTCTATTGTGCGGAGTGTTGGAGAGTGGCAGAGAGAGGGGTGTCGAGACTGTCCTCCTTCCACACGGTCTGCCTTGGGACGGTTCTCCGAGTCTTTTGGCCAGACACCATCAGCAACCAGGGGCTACTTATTCGGAGTAACCAGGAGGACATACACACCATCATAGCTGGCAGACGCTGGAGTTGGGTTGGCCACGTCCTCAGAGTGGACCCTGGTGCCATCACGGCAGCAGCTATGCTATGGGCCTCCGAGGAAAGCAAAGGAGAGGCCGACCGAAAACAACTTGGCGGAGAGATGTGGAGGCCGGGATGGAGAGGGTGGGCCAGAGTTGGGGCACCGTGCGGGGGATGGCCACCGACCGAGCGGGGTGGAATCAATTTGTTCCTGCCATACATTACGCCACCAGGCGTGATGGCCGCTGACTGCTTTGACGATTGGCGGTTATGGATCAAAGAAGAAGAAGAAGAAGAAGAAGAAGAAGGAAGAAGATTTAATTGCAGTCTATTTATGGAGTAAAATGCGATTTTCTCAAAATCAATTTTTCTCATCTTAATTTTCTTATAATGTAAACACTTATCTTTTAATTGACATGAGAATTGGCACATATGTTGCCCATAATCTGTTAAAACATTTTGTGTGATGGATTTTTAGTATCTGATCAAACTTTTGATTTATTGCAAAAAGTAATGTAAAATTTAGCAAAATTTGTAACTATTTTTAGACACAATATTCAAAGTCCAACAACTTTTTTTGTCTTAAAGTTATCGAAAATCCATCACACAAAAAGTTTAAAATATAATGGTAAACGTTGTGTTCAAATTTGGTATTCATAGCTTAATAAATAAAAAAGCCTTAGCAAATTGAAATAGAACAATAGAATCCAATATGGCCGCCGTTTCTATGGCAACTAGTGGTGCAGTGCTATCAAACTGTTCATTTTGCGTATCTAGTATTGATATAGGTTAAGTCTGTCCATTTTCATTGAAATCCAGCAATTAATAACGAAAATAGCATTTCAGTGTAGCTCCTCCACATAAATAATATGGAGTTTGATGCACATCTTAAAGTAGTGAACACATATATGCTTTGCCACTTTCAATGACAGTTTACGTGTGTAAACAATTGCTACATTCGCAGATCAGCACACCAACATGTTTCATCGGCGCCCGGCAGCGCACTTTCTTCCTTAGTCGTTCCACCTCTACCGTGCAGCCGGAGTGGCTATCAGGTATGGCGTTCACCTCTATGTCTAAAGGTACCGGTCGGTTCCCAGTGCAGGTAATAGTTTTGATGGAATTTCTACATAACCACTGGGAACTAATAATGTCATACTCCCGCCTGATCCCCTTCGTAGTGAGATCAGATACTGGACTTCTCGAATAAGGATGACAAAAAGGAGGTCCCGTCTGCAAGTAACGCACATTAAGCATTCTTCGGCAGTTGAAAATCGTAAAGAGTAGGCCATACGGCCATTGCGCTGACATAATTTATATTGGGATCCTCGCTGGTGCTTTAGAGTTCGTGCGCTGTGCTGAGATCCTCCTTGAGATCTAAGATAGGAAGTATGAGCACTGATGGAGTTGACCGTGTGCAATGAAGATGGTCCTTAGAACAATTGTCGGCCTTTTTAGAGGTCAGCGCCAGTCGAGTTGTCTTTCTTGCTCCTACCAGTCAACAAAACTGTTTTCTAATGTTCAACCTACAGCTGGCTTGACAAGTATAGCAGGTCCTTCATTAAATTCTTCTAATCACTTAGAAGGTAGGATTCTATAAGCTTTCTTGCTCCTACCAGTCAACAAAACTGTTTTCTAATGTTCAACCTACAGCTGGCTTGACAAGTATAGCAGGTCCTTCATTCAATTCTTCTAATCACTTAGAAGGTAGGATTCTATAAGCTTTCTTGAATGAAAGATATACTTTCTCAGGTCCTTCATTACATTCTGATAATCACTTAGAAGGTAGGATTCTATAAGCTTTCTTGAATGAAAAATATACTTTCTCAGGTCCTTCATTACATTCTGATAATCACTTAGAAGGTAGGATTCTATAAGCTTTCTTGAATGAAAGATATACTTTCTCAGGTACTTCATTATATTCTGCTAATCATTTAGAAGGTAGGATTCTATAAGCTGTCTTGGATGACAGATATGCTTTCTCATGACCTTCATTACATTCTGCTAATCACTTAGAAGGTAGGATTCTGTAAGCTTTCTTGGATGAAAGAAATGCTTTCTCATGTCCTCCATTACATTCTGATAATCACGTAGAAGGTAAGATTCTATAAGCTTTCTTTGATAAAAAATATACTTTCTCAGGTCCTTCATTACATTCTGATAATCACTTAGAAGGTAGGATTCTATAAGCTTTCTTGAATGAAAGATATGCTTTCTCATGTCCTTCATTATATTCTGCTAATCACTTAGAAGGCAGGGTTATGAAAGATTTGCTTTCGCACTTTACTCCAAATTA
Organism: Oreohelix idahoensis; assembly: GCA_024509875.1. NCBI lineage: Eukaryota > Metazoa > Mollusca > Gastropoda > Stylommatophora > Oreohelicidae > Oreohelix > Oreohelix idahoensis. The sequence continues at coordinate 214,450 of JAMPIV010006050.1, forward strand.
CTGAATGAAAACTCTCATTTGAGTTTTGGGCAACCTTTTTTTCACAGGGACTCAACAGTTTCAGATTTGTAAGTATGTCATATTCTGGTATCAAGTGTTGTGTTCAACAGTTCAAAGGCTAGGGGTGTGTGGATACATTTTTTATGCCCAGTAGCATTCCTATTTCTTAAGAAGGTTGCTTCACAAACACATCTTGGCCAGCAGTACAATACAGATGCTGTGGATAATTGTCACTCAGCGGTAACCACATCTTCCAAGCGTCAATTTTTGCTTCCAGCAATCAGTAATTACGTTCTGTAGCACAGCATACATTTTTTTCCAATATGATCTTTGCACTGACATTTCTTTGATAATTTTAACCTCAAGGCCATATGATTTCAATGACCTGCTTGAATGCTTTGCTGTTACCATCACTTATCATGGTGGAGTGGTAAATTTCTGTGGTGCCAGAGACCAGCTTCACAAAACATTACCAGCCTCAGCCTCCATCACATCTGAACTTCCTAGAACGATGCAAATGTTTACGTTAGTAAAATTTCAAATAAAAATGTAAACAAGCATTAACCAAAATTCTACCTTAAAGTACGATTGAAGCAAAACAATACATGTAAGTAAAGAAATATGTTTCTAAATTTGATATTTATGGAGACCAAAAAAAGTTACATTAAAACTCGTTTAAATGTTTAGGCAAGGGGGCACATAAAGTAAGTTTCAAAAGTAAATACCTTCACAATTTATATCACAGCCGTGCTTCACTTTCCAATTGATGAAGTTTCCAGTTTTTCTTCTCGTACCAAGAACCAGCTGGTGCACATGTCTGGAAAGCACTTTTTTAAATAACACATGGGCTTCTGTGACAAGACATGTCAATACAATACATAAGAAATAAACATTAAATTGAGAAAACAAATGTGCACTAAGCTTACATGAATCATGATAATGTATTGAATTATGAGCAGTCATCCGTTATTCTTGTAACTCTGAAAAATGTGATGATTTCGAATTGTGTGTCTACTAATAGATAGTTCATGTAACTCCGTGGTGGTTGATATGAAGCACAGTGGGCCGCCTTCTTTGTTATAATTCCAGTAAGTAGCCAGAGTCGTAAGGATTAGGGTTTAGGGTTAGGTTTAGGATACTTAAACCTTGTTGAAATGAAGCTCAGTGGGCAGTTTTCTTTGATGTCATCCCAGTAAGTCGCCAACGTTGTTAGGGTTAGGTTTAGGATACCTAAACATAAACATTACTCCTATTTAATGCGTCTCTGAATTATATTTTAAGGCCCTATCGAACGTACGGCCCTGTGTTCTTCATTTCAACCCCTAAACCTAACCCTTACCTCTGTTTACTGCGTCTCTGAAGTCTTTTTTTTCAAGGCTCTATCGAACAGAGAGTCCTCTGTGTTCCATTTCAACCCTCTTTACCTCAGTACTAACGACTAATATTTTTACCCTTGCTGCTCACAGTTAGTACGTTTTACAAGTGCTGTAGAACAAGTCTTGCTTCCATCGTTAACTCTGGCCTTTTCCAGTTGGAGGTAACCGGAGCATCTAAATTGTTGAGGCATTTTCCAAACCCTCCCGAAAAAAGCACAACAAAGAAACAAACAAAAATGGCGAGGCCGACCAGAATGTAAATACCAGGACTGGGACGAACATTAACTTTCGCAGATGACATAATCAAGTGCAGAACTAGCTCAGTCAGACAGGAAATGGTCCAAGGCATACACGAGACACTAGAAGCGGTTTCTAAATGGTGTATGGAAAGCGTATCAGGGGTCAATCCCAACAAGGCCTGTGTGATGTGGTGCTCTTTAAATAACTCCATAGTTAAAGCAGACCTTTCAGACATCACTTTCAGTGGGCAGAACATTGACATGCAAGACAGGATAAGTATCTGGGAGTAACGTTTGATCGTGGACTATCATTCAAGTATTATGTCGAACTGATCATTGTAGTGAATTTCTAAATACAATAGCTAAATTAGTATATAAAAATATAGGGCATAAAGGCAAAGATAAGAAAGTACAAAAGAATTTTCTGCTAGAACGGTTGGTGTCGCTTAAGCCTTCAGATTATTAATTGCTAACGAATAGCCGACCAAAACGGTACCCTATTTTTCAAATTCGTCCTTGACATAAACACCCACTTTTTCCTAGTTCTAAGAAACATTTCCCTAAAATGCATTGTGGAACGAGGAGAGACATGGAGATGAAAATGCTAATACGTTTCGCATTGATTTTAAACTAAAAGCCAACTATAGCAAGTGGCAAGCCTTGCCTTAGGATTTTCCCCAAATACAATGAAAAAAGTTAGAATTGTGGACACTACGTCATGTAAACATGTTAAGCTCTTATTGTGAATGACCTAAGCTCTCGTAATTAGCTTGAAAGTACATGAGAAAAGAATTGAACGAGAGGTAGTTTAAAAATAAACAACTAACATGGAAAAAATTATAGAATTTTGAACTAAGCCACATAGCCCCTTAAAAATCGTATATTCGTGTACCTGAGGACTTGCTGACCAAGAATATGGTGTTAGTTTTATAAATAGTCCCTTAACTAATCAAATAATGATAAAACAATACATGGAGATCAGAGATACTGTTAGGTCAGGTCATATCTGCTTAGATTGGATCGCACATTTTTTGGAAAAAAAGTAGGTGACAGATAGGCTAACATAGTACAGCGAATCCGATTGGATGGCATTTGAAGGGAGACTAAATATTATTGGCTGACATTTGAATAAACATAAATAACCTAGAGACGTAGGAAAAGTTTGAATGATAATTTTGAAAAGACTGTTTACATTGTAAAATTAATAGAGATTGGCTAACTGAATCGATATTGTCAGAATAGGCGTTGGGGAAACGCCATTTTCCTAAGAAAATTTCACCAGTGATAAATGAGAGCAGGCTGTGCTTTAAACTACAAGTTATAAGCAGCCTGGGCAATAAAACAGATCGAAACTCTGTCAGTCATCGTCTCTGTGTATATTTCATTGAAAATTGTGGTAAGCTTGACATTTGTTCACCTGTATTTTATATACAAATTGAATGTGAAATAATAATATATGTCTGGACATGAGTGGGTCTATAGCGAACATGAGGCAAAGCCTAAAGATTGATCCACCATGTGATAGACTGTCAGAGAGGTGTAAAACTACAAGAATAGGTAAGATTGTCATAAAGGAGCATAACACCTATCCTATTCTATGGAAGAGATTACAGCTGGAATTGCAGTGGCGTTGTAACTATTAGGGAAAGGAATACTGGTGTACATTGTCACATCAAAAGAAAATGGTGGCATAGGTTTGTATAAGGATATGATCCTTTTGTTTGTTTGTAATGTACATGTCCTTAACTGTGGACTATTAGTGTATGCTATATATTACGAAGGATGCATACCTTAACATTTCAGAGGTCCTGGGTACTGACGTTAATGTAGTACCAAACGCTTGAAAGCTGATTGATTCAGGACTCTGCCTGTTTACTGCGAGCCCATGCTAGTGGCCATTGTCTATCAAACAGGGAACAGATTGTCAAGCGAGCAGAGGAAAGGTTCAACATATATTCTAAGGCCAAGTTAAGTTCTCGCTCGGCACCTGAAAGCTCAACTACAGAACTTTAAAAGAACTATCTAATGACAGTGAATAAAACTGGGACAAATATTTAATAGTTCCACAAGTGACAAAATAGAAACAAACATTTCCAAAAGGACATGATTTCAAACAACAAACTCATAGTACTGCCAGTATTACCTTAAAGTAGGAGAACACTAAATACTTATATTAGAAAAATATTATATATATATATATGGACAAAGGATCTATTGTGATACTGTATTTGACTGTTGTAATTGATTATTATGATTTCACTTTTAAATTGTCAGTCCTGATTACAAACAAATTTGAATCAGGATAATAAAACTGTAAAAATCTTATTTACACAAAATTCAACCACAGTCTTAAATAAGATAGCCTATTAGAGTGTCGTTTGTATGTTATTGTGGTAGTACTGTGTGCTGTTGTGAATAATAAACTATTTGTGTGTATGTTTGTTAATTATTGTGCCTCACACTCTACATTCATAACCCTAGACACAACACGAAGTCAATTAATATACTAATAGAAATACATTTTGAATGAGATAAAAAGGGTGGTAGCGGAAAGGCACCCTGAAAAGTTCACAATATTATTGAGTAAATTCAGGGACCTTCATAGCTAATCTCATTTATTACAATAATAATACATAACAACAACTCATAACATCAAAATCCACCACATATATTAGGGTCTCGCTCCTGGGGATTGAATTTTTCATAACACCAGCTATTTTGGGTAGTTTACTTCTGGGATTTTTAAATTCTTAAAATATTATCAATTATATTAGGAATCTCAGATAGTATAAAATTAAAAGCATTCCATTTGGAGAAATTAAATAGTAGTTGAGCTGTCAGTGCCTGTGGTTGTTCTTAGTTATCATTAGTAATTGTTAGCCATAATTAGAGATTTGTATAGTTAGAAATTTTGACTAGTTGCATAGTACAAGATGGCTGATCTGGCAAAGTTTCGATCTGCTGCTGTGCAGACTGCGAAAGAAACGAACATGGAGGGTCAAGCTTTGATCCAATATGTAACTTCAGAATGCGACAAGTATATTGAAAGGGAGGATAGGAAGATAGCTGAAGAGAAGAGGTTACAAATTGAGGCTGACAAAGAGATTAAGAGGCTGCAGTTGGAGGAGAAGAAACTTGAGGCAGAAGAAAAAAGATTGACTGCCGAGAGGGAAGCAGAAAAAGAAGAAAAAAGATTGCAGAGGGAGCATGAGATACGACTAAGGGAGTTAGAATTTCAAGGCCATGCTCCTGAAAATGGTGCCAGCCCCTTTGCCTCAGATGTCACTGCTAGTCAGGGAGCCTCAACCTCAGCTATGGGTTTTCATTTAGACCATTTTGCTGAGAAAGAAGATGACATTGAAGGGTATTTAAGTAGATTTGAGCTTTTAACTACTACTTATGGGTTAGAGAGAGAGAGAGAGATGGAGCCTCAAGTTATCTCAGGGACTCAGGGGTACAGCTTATGACGTTTTTGCCAAGATGAGCAGAGATGACCAGGACAATTATGACATGCTAAAGCAGGCTCTGTTATTAAGATACGAAAAGAACGGAGAATTTTATAGAAAAAAATTTGGAAATGCCAAACTACTGTCGGGTGAGACTTATCACCAGTTCTCTGCATGGTTAGAGATCTACTTGGAGAAATGGACTGCTCTGGGGAAAACCCAAGATCTTAAGGAGATGATTCTTATTGAGCAGCTAAGAGAGTCCATGGCTCCAGACCTGAGAAAGTGTCTCATGGAACAAGGTGCAGAGAGGCTGGGTGAGTTACTAAATGTCGCTGAGAGGTATCAGGCAGCCCAGGCAGAGGTAGTTGGTAATAAAAAGAAACAGGTAGACAATTTTAAGGCACCTCAAAACTTTAATAAGTTTGACCATAGAGACCAGAACAAAGGTAAGCACCAGTTTGATAGGCCACGCAATGACTATAATAATAAAACCTCACAATTCAATGAAAGGAAATATAATGACAGAAAACCTTACTCTTTAAGTCCCAATCGACTTTATATATCCTCAGGGGTTAGACGCGCTTGGCCCAATCAACTTTATAAAGCAAGGAAAGTACATTCTTTTAAAAGTGTTTAAAAACGGGTTTTTGTTTTGTCGGGGTGGCCATGGACAACCATGAAACACCGTAAAAATTGTCGGATGGACAACCATAACACCGAAAATTGTAGAAGGAAAACTCCTACTTGCGCTGCAATGAAAATGGGGAGAAAGGGAGTAAAGGTCAACCCTACTGAACAACAGGAACCTTACCACCCCCCAGTGTGTGAAGATGTAACATGCAATGGTGTCACCATAAGGTGTTTGTATGATACTGGATTAGATTATGATTCAGTTGTGAGTTCTCACCTGGTGCAGGCAGATCAATACACCACAGAAACAGTGGAGATTCAAACTGCAACCAAGGACGTAGCGACCATGACACTTCCCGTCGCCAGGATAAATGTGAAAACGCGATATGTGGAAGGAATCATAAAAGCAGCAGTGATAAATGAAACAATCTACCCTCTTATATTGGGGTGTAGATATGTCTTCTTGGGGAATTCCAAGAGACCTCTGACCCTGGCAACAGTGCAGACCAGATCACAGTCTAAAAAGGAGGAAGATAATCCGATAAATACCCATCCAGATGAGATGAGGAAGGCACAGGCGGAGGATAAGACCCTCAAGCCTTGTTTTAAGAAATTGCCCAAATGTCATACACCTCCAGGCAAGGGAAATTTCTATATGAAAAACAAATTGATATATAGGAAGGCTGGAAATGGATCCAATGGTCACGGACAGCTGGTCCTTCCCAATTCATATAGGACTAAAGTGTTGGAACTAGGGCATGCGATTCCCTTCAGTGGGCATATGGGGATCAGCGCAACAGGACAGCGTATAGCTTGTCAATATTTCTGGCCAGGAAAAACTGAAGACATAAAGAGATATGTAAAATCCTGTCCAGAGTGCCAACGGGTAGCTCAAAAGCATTGGACTGCTCCAGTAACTCTAGGGGAAAAGCCCATAGTGGGAACCCCCTTTGAAAGAGTTGCAGTGGACATTGTGGGACCTCTCACTCGGACCAAGAGGAGGAACAGTTACATTCTGACTCTGGTGGACACTTGTTCCATGTGGGGAGAGGCGGTAGCCCTGTCATCAATTGATTCGAAGCATGTGGCAGAGGCATTACTCACAATCTTCACCAGGTTAGGTTTTCCCAACCAAATCTTGACTGATAATGGCTCTCAGTTCAAGGGGAAACTAACAGAAGAAGTATTCAGGATCTTTCAAGTCAAACACTTTCATTTTAGCCCGTATCATCCTCAAGGAAATGGCCAAGTGGAAAGATTTAACGGGACTCTCATGTCGATCCTGAGGAAGTTGGCACATGAAAAACCAGATACATGGGATCAGTACCTTCTCGCCGCCTTGTTTGCCTATCGGGAGGTACCCCGTAGTTCAACCGGTATGGACCCGGCCACATTGTTATTTGGAAGGCCAATAAAAGGTCCCTTGGAAGCATTGTTAAGGACCTGGACCGATGAAAAGGCAGAAGAAAAAATTACCTCATCATATCAATATGTGAACGAACTGACCACTCGTCTAAAAACTGGCTGGAAACTTGCCAATGAAAATTTGAGACAAGCCAGGAAAAAGCATGCTGCCTATTACAATAAAAAAGCGAAGGATCGAGAATTAGCTGTTGTAGAGAAGGTGCTCCTTCTACTGCCCGGCAGCCAGAATAAATTGCAAATTGGATGGCAAGGTCCATATACCGTTCTAGAGAAGGTGTCTAGAACAAATTATACGATAGATAAGAAATTCATTCATTCATAACCCTCCACTCCCAAAGGAGCATAGGCCTTCAACAAACACATGCCAAGTCCTCCTGTCACGTGCCATCATCTCAAGCTCTTTCCATGTTCTCCTCATCATTTTCACCTCTGTTTCCAACTCTCTTCTCCATGTACTTCTTGGACTTCCTCTGCCTCTCTTGCCCTGGGGGTTCCAGAACAAGGACTGCCTTGTAATGCTATGAACAGGTTTCCTCAGTGTGTGTCCTATCCATCGCCATCGTCTTCTTCTCATCTCTTGTTCCACTGGCACTTGTCTAGTTCTTGTCATCAGTTCCACGTTGGTAACCTTGTCATACCATTTTAATCCCTCTATTCTACGTAAGCACCCATTTATGAAAGTCTGTAGCTTTTTGGTTGTTGTCTTTGTTGTTCTCCATGTCTCAGAGCCATACAGTAGAACTGACTTCACATTTGAGTTGAAGATTCTTATTTTCGTGTTGGATCCTATTTCTCTTGATCTCCATATATTTCCCAATGCAATGAAAGCTCCTCTTGCCTTTTGTATTCTTATTTTGATATCGCTGTCTGTCCCTCCAACTTTGTCTATATTACTGCCAAGATACGTGTATGATTCTACATCTTGTATTGGTGTTTCTTCAGGTTCAACCCTATTATCATTACCTGCATTTATTCGCATTATTTTTGTCTTTTCCCTGTGTATTTTCAGACCCAATTGCTGTGACCTCTCATCGAGTGTTTTCAATTTGTCCTGCATCTGATTACGGTTATGGGACAGAAGAGCCAAGTCATCAGCAAAATCCAGATCATCCAACTGCTTAGTCAGAGTCCACTGGATTCCATTTCTGTTGTGTGTTGTCGATGATCTCATAACCCAATCTATTGCCAGCAAGAAAAGAAATGGAGACAAGAGGCATCCCTGTCGCACTCCTGTTCTTATCCCAAATGGTTCTGTAAGCTGTCCTTCATGAAGAACTCTGCATGTCATGTCTTCATAGGTTTTCTTTATTAAATTAATGATCTTCAGGGGAACTCCATAATGCCTCATCAATTTCCAAAGTGATTCTCTGTCTACACTGTCAAATGCCTTTTCGTAGTCCACAAATCCAATGTATAGTGGTGAATTCCATTCCAGACTTTGTTCAACTATTATTCTCAAAGTGGCTATCTGGTCTGTACATGATCTGTTTTGTCGAAAACCTGCTTGTTCATCTCTCAGTTTCTTGTCTATGGACTCTTTTAATCTCTCAAGGATAATCCTGTTTAATACTTTTCATGGCACTGATAGTAACATTATTCCTCTATAATTTGTGCACTCTTGTAAATTTCCCTTCTTAGGCAACTTAACCAGATATCCTTCCTTCCATTCTGCTGGTATCTCTTCCTTTTTTCAGACTTTACCAAGTAATTTATATAACATCTCTGTAGCCGTGTCGATATCTGCTTTGATGGCCTCTGCTGGAATGCCATCAGGTCCAGACGCTTTTCCATCTCTTAGAAGCTTTATGGCTTTCTTTATTTCTTCCTTCGTTGGTCTTTCACCGTTAATTTGTATCTCTTCTTCTGCTGGCTGGATGTCCGGCGGGTTTTGTGGAGCTGGTCTATTGAGAAGGTCCCCAAAATATTCTGTCCACCTCTTCATTTGCTCTTCTATATTGCTGAGCAGTTTCCCATTCTTGTCTTTTATGAGGCAACTTGTTTGCTTGTATTTCCCTGTTAACTTCTTTGTGCTGCTATACAGTTCTCTCATATTTCCTTTGGCTGCAGCATCTTCTGCCTCTCTTGCCAACTCCTCAATATACTTCCTCTTGTCTCTTTTGATACTTCTTTTTACTTCTTTGTTTGCTTCTGTGTGCACTTCTTGAGCCTTGGCTTTGGAACTTCTGGTTTTGCTTGTGTTTAACTCTGCTTTCTTATTTTTTCTGTCTTTTATCTTATTGATGGTTTCTGTTGTTATCCATGCTTTTTGTTGTCTTTCCCTTTTCCCCAGTATTTCTTCACATGTCTCCTTCCATACCGTTTTGACCTGCTGCCAATAGTCTTCTGTATTCTCTACACCTTCCAGCTGTTGTAGCACTTGGAATTTGTTGGATACTGTGACCGCAAATGTGTCTCTTGTTTCTTGATTTCTTAGCTGTCCTACATTAAACTGTTGTCTATAATTTTGCATTGTTGCATATCTCTTGAGTTTCATTTTTACTTTGGCTATCAGAAGATGGTGATCTGATGCCACATCTGCTCCTCTATATACCTTTACATCCTGCAATGATGATCTAAACTTCTTCTTTATGCATATATAATCGATCTGATTTTCTGTTCTAAAGATAAGAAAGGGAAAGAGAAAATCTATCATGTGAATCTCCTGAAGAAATATCTAGACAGAGAAAACCAGGAAGAGACACACCTACTGACCTTGTCTGTTGCAATGGAGATGAAAAAGGAACCACTCACTTCTCATGAATATCCTTTACATCCCTGTGAGACCGCTGCACAGGTCAAAATCAGCACACACTTAACGGAAAATCAGAGGGAGAGGGTTCAACAGGTTCTGAATAATCATACAGATGTGTTAACGGACCGTCCGGGACATACAAATTTATTGGAGTATGATATGAAACTCATAGACCCAACACCAATCTGTATGAAAGTCTATTCGATTCCGTTCGCTAAGGAAAAAGCTTTAAGGGAGGAGATAGATTATCTGTTGAGAGAAGGGATTATCTCGCACAGTGAATCTCCCTACAGTTCCAGTGTGGTTCTGTTAAGAAAACCCTCTGGAGAACACAGGCTGTGTATAGATTACACGAAACTGAATGCTGTCACAGAAGGTCAGGTGGATCCATTACCTGATACAAATCATCTGTTTGCTAGGCTGAATAGAGCTAAATATTTCTCTAAAGTGGATCTGAGTAAAGGCTACTATCAGATTCCAGTAAATCCGGAGGTCAAGCCTTATTTAGCCTTTAGCACATCGGAAGGACATTATGAATTTAATATGTTGCCATTCGGGCTGAAAAATGCACCGAGTGTGTTTTCGAGGATGATGAGAAAGTTACTGGATCCCCTGAAGAATCCATGCATCACCAACTTCATGGATGATATTCTCATAGCAACAGAAACATTTGAGGAACACATTAACTCTCTGAATATGTTGTTTGATCGACTGAGAGAGACCAATTTGACAGCTAGACCGACGAAATGCTGTTTTGGATGTAAAGAGCTAGAATTCTTGGGCCACACAGTACATCAGCGAAACATGACCTCTGACCCCAAGAACATGGAGAAGTTAAAAAAGGCACCAAGACCACAAACAAAAAAAAGATGTGAGATCTTTTGTCTCATTATGTGGTTTCTAGCAAAAGTATATTAAAAACTTTAACTCTATATGTGCTCCATTGACTGATTTAACGCGCAAAGGAAATCCTGATAGAATTATTTGGACATCGCAATGTGAATTAGCATACCAAGAATTGAAAGAAAAGCTCGCAAGCATGCCTATTTTGAAATTACCTGACTTGAGTCAAGAATTCATTCTGAGAACGGATGCTAGTAATATCGGTTTGGGTGCAACTCTATTACAACGGTCAAATTCACTTGATGGGGAATTAACCCCAGTAGCTTATGCTAGCCGTAAGTTGAACACAGCAGAACAAAAATATTCAACAAGTGAAAAAGAATGTCTGGCAGTTATATGGGGTATAAAAAAGTTCCAGATGTATCTTTATGGAAAATCATTTAAGATCCAGACAGACCATAAACCACTCGTGTGTCTGTCACAAGCAAGGCATGAAAATGCTAGATTGTTACGCTGGTCTTTGCTCTTACAGCCATTCCAGTTTTCCATAGAGTACATTCCCGGAAAAACCAACGTTGGCGCTGATCTTTTAAGCAGACATCCATACGACGAACATCAGAGTAGTCACCAGGCAAAGATAGTAAATTTATCTATGTGTATTTGGAAATAGGAACTGACATGTGATCGTCTGTTCTAAAGGGGGGACATGTGTAGTGAATTTCTAAATACAATAGCTAAATTAGTATATAACAATATAGGACATAAAGGCAAAGATAAGAAAGTACAAAAGAATTTTCTGCTAGAACGGTTGGTGTCGCCTAAGCCTTCAGATTATTAATTGCTAACGAATAGCTGACCAAAACGGTACCTTATTTTTCAAATTCGTCCTTGACATAAACACCCACTTTTTCCTAGTTCTAAGAAACATTTCCCTAAAATGCATTGTGGAACGAGGAGGGGCAAGGAGATGAAAATGCTAATACGTTTCGCATTGATTTTAAACTAAAAGCCAACTATAGCAAGTGGCAAGCCTTGCTTTAGGGGTTTCCCCAAATACAATGAAAAAAGTTAGAATTGTGGACACTACGTCATGTAAACATGTTAAGCTCTTATTGTGAATGACCTAAGCTCTCGTAATTAGCTTGAAAGTACATGAGAAAAGAGTTGAACGAGAGGTAGTTTAAAAATAAACAACTAACATGGAAAAAATTATAGAATTTTGAACTAAGCCACATAGCCCCTTAAAAATCGTATATTCATGTACCTGAGGACTTGCTGACCAAGAATATGGTGTTAGTTTTATAAATAGTCCCTTAACTAATCAAATAATGATAAAACAATACATGGAGATCAGAGATACTGTCAGGTCAGGTCATATCTGCTTAGATTGGATCGCACATTTTTTGGAAAAAAAGTAGGTGACAGATAGGCTAACATAGTACAGCGAATCCGATTGGATGGCATTTGAAGGGAGACTAAATATTATTGGCTGACATTTGAATAAACATAAATAACCTAGAGACGTAGGAAAAGTTTGAATGATAATTTTGAAAAGACTGTTTACATTTTAAAATTAATAGAGATTGACTAACTGAATCGATATTGTCAGAATAGGCGTTGGGGAAACGCCATTTTCCTAAGAAAATTTCACCAGTGATAAATGAGAGCAGGCTGTGCTTTAAACTACAAGTTATAAGCAGCCTGGGCAATAAAACAGATCGAAACTCTGTCAGTCATCGTCTCTGTGTATATTTCATTGAAAATTGTGGTAAGCTTGACATTTATTCACCTGTATTTTATATACAAATTGAATGTGAAATAATAATATATGTCTGGACATGAGTGGGTCTATAGCGTACATGAGGCACAACACGAAGTCAATTAATATACTAATAGAAATACATTTTGAATGAGATAAAAGGGGTGGTAGCGGAAAGACACCCTGAAAAGTTCACAATATTATTGAGTAAATTCAGGGACCTTCATAGCTAATCTCATTTATTACAATAATAATACATAACAACAATTCATAACATCAAAATCCACCACAATCATACAGAAGTGCAAGCGAGGACTGGCAGCCTTAAAAATAATGGCTGCTGCGCACTTGGAACATAGACTATTGTTTCTCCTGTGTCATCACGCTGTCTGTGTCACAATGTGAACGACTGGAACGCATTCAAAATGAAAGGATGCGAGTAGTTTTATGCTGTACACGTGATACCCCCACTGTGACAATGAGATACATTCTCGGATTGCTGTCAATTAGATCCAGATATGCGATGGCCCAGGCAAAAGCATATATGCGGGTAATCACCGACAAAAGACACCACCTACAGGTGTATATAGCTGACATCATAGGAGCAAGAAACAAGAATCAAGAGGGGGATGTCAAGCATGGAGCAGGCAGAGGCTACGATTGATCAGGTGACCAGGGTTGAAAATGTATCGAAAGAGAAGAGTGGAGTAAGTCAGGGGAGAACTGGACAAACTACCACCAGGTCATCATTGGCCCTGACAGAGTACAAATCTTGCGGCAATGGAAAAGCAGAGCGGGAGATTAATCAGCTTATAAGTGATCAAGCTGGGGATGATGACGACATTGTGTACACTGATGGGTCTGTAGTGCGTGGTGAGAAATCAGGATGGGGCTTCTCTGCGAGAATAAAGGGCAGGGTCGTCGCTGAACAGAGGGGAGCCTCCATGACAACAACCTCCAGGTCGAGAATGGAGGTAGAGTCAGTTACTGCAGCACTGAGGTGGCTGTTTGAAACTCCATCAACCGGGACAGTTATATTGGCAGAGTCTCAAGCCATGCTTCGGAAAGTTCAGAATGGATGGCGGCGGTAGGAATGGAAAACATCAATAGAAGCCTCAAGTCTTGAAGGACTGGTGTGGATATACTGTTCTGGTCATGCAACGAGAGAGCTGGCAGACTGACCTCGAGAGTACCTATGGTGGGGACACAGGACATGGATAATGGAGAGATACTAAGGGCTATTAATAATCACCTGTTGGATAATGACACTGCAATGGATGAGTCAACAAGGCTGAGGCTGTTCGAGTTTGGCATCAAACGTGGGACTAGGACAAATGGTCGTAAGAGAAGATACATCCGTCGCATGTACAACCAGCGTGCTACAGGTACAATTAGCATTCTTACACTTGGACATTTTCTGAGGGAGACTGAACACCTATGTATTTGCCCGGAGTGCAGTAAAGTCAATTCTGATTAACAATAACAATAACAGATGTGTAATGTTTGTCACGGGTCGCCTCCCCTTAGCTCTGCATTAGTGGTTCACCAGCGGCCAACACTCAAGAGTATCTAATATGGGTCTTCAAATGCGTCTACCTTCGCACAAGATTAATATTGGCAGAGTTGTATATAGAAGGATAATGGCACTTCTATCTCAAGGGCATTCGCATGATGTTTTCAGAAGTCAAGAACAATGCTGCACAGGGCAGAGCACTTTTAACTTATTATAGCGTTGTCATTTATATTATGTAATCTGTAACTTCCTGAGTTACTCTGGCCAAGTTAGTGTAGGGACATACAGTAGAACAGCGCACCAAGCAATACATCAAAAATATCCAGAGCACGACCAAGGCCGAGTTGACAGTTAAACGACGTTTATTAACATAAACACAGCTCCATAGGTATCAACTTGGAAGCCATTATAGCGTATGGCATAATATATATATATATATATATATATATATATATATATATATATATATATATATATATATATATATATATATATATATATATATATATATATATATAGTCCTCATTATCGGTATATAGCGTCAATAGATAGTACACTGTCCCGACAGTTTTCCTCGTATTTATTTAATCAGTTCAAAGAAATACATGCTTCCTTTCACATGCATATATCTAGTACCCTTCACAAAAGATCACAAAATCATATAAATCTCAGGATCTCAAACACAATACGTCCACTTGCCATGAAAAAACACCATCGCTCTCCTCCTTACTTCTCTCCCACCAGTCACCTGTCTCACGAGAATCAGCCAAGCATGACGGCTTAACGTAGCTCACCCGTCTTTTCCAGTGTCCCGTGTAAAAATAAACAAACACAGAGCTACGCTGCGCTAACGCTATATAATACACACCTGTTATGAATTTTAATCATAACGCTTATATCTGATCCGTCGCCTTTTGTAAAGAATGAAGCAATGCTTTTAGCCCGTTCCATTACCCAGCTGGTGTAAATCCAGCGAAATTCTTTTATAAGCATTTGCTCTATTGATGTAGATATATGTCTAGATGTATATATATTAAAACGTCTTGCTCATGCGTTTTCTTTTATACCGATAATAACTGAATCAACTACGATTCTTCTGTTTTAAACTAACATGTAACATAATAAATAATCAATTAGTCTTGACAGGTTAAGATAGCGATGGAATGATGGTGAATTTTAGACGTAATTAAATTGTCTTTACTGTGACTTGGGTTGAGGATTTTATAAAAAACAATTGTCCTTTTGCTGTTTCCTTAATAAATCTAGCTGGTCTAAGTGAGTCATGCAGCCGTGATTTCGTCCATTCTTCTGTGATGCGGGCTCTTCTCCACTCGACTCGTCCAGTGTAGGCGATTAGTGTTGATTCCCTGCTATTAACTCACAGCTAGTGGCGTTGGAACTTCGGACTTGCAGCTTTGTAACATGTACAGTCTGATAGTTTCGTTCCACGAACTTTAGACAAAATAAAAAGTGCAAATACCTCTGCAAAGTACATTTGTAGGCTCCAAATTAATAGGCGCATTGTCTGGCTGTCCACCCACCAATGTTAGCCTCTCTGAATAATTACTCTCCCTGAGTATACACAGTATAACTCTTTGATTATGTCCTCAATATGATTAGAAATTACCGTAATTCTTCTGGTTAATGAACTGGGTACAAATGTGCTTGGCCAGCGTGACTGCAATGATTTGCCTGAATTACAATTAACAAGGTACACAAATCTCACAAAACGATATTTTACACTTTATGCACATGTAACGTAATCATCATTCATCACTGCTGCTTTTGCGTTTTTGATCGAATTAGCATAAAACAAACACCAGCGCCTGCTGTAGTGGTTTACGAATATACTATTTGCATATTTTGAGGTTGCCAGCCGCATATATAACTACTCGTTAAGGAATAAAAGTAATATGTTTTGGTATATTGCCACACGCAGGCATATATCCATTGTTATTTGAGGAGATATCTCTATTTGTGGTAAAAACATGTTTATTACGATCTTTGACTTGTATTGAAATGAGACTTATTAGTATACCTCAACCGGTTGTCAATGACGTAACGCGTTTTCACGAATTTATTCTAACGGCTAATATTCTGGACCTTTCATATGTTTCATTAGTATTTTTCGAGCTCCCGGAATTGTGGAGGAATTAAGTATCTTTATGAGGCATAATTATATTTTTGAAGGCCGCCACTTGTTTCAACGATTGTTAAGATGGTCCTGAACTTATAAGAAGTTCCGCACTTTACAGAGAAGTAATTTATACAAGAAGAAACATAAATTCACGTTTCTGGTTCGCATTACTTGGGTGTCCGTGAATGACACGCGCGTCTTAGTCAGAACGGCCAGAACTGAATAGAGAAGAATGGACTGTCCATATTTATGAGAAGCAGATCTTGAAGATTCTCCATTGCTATTGTATAGTGAAGAAAACCTAATAAATATGTACTACATGTGTATTGTGGACCGACTATCCGACGACTTGAGTTATTCTGCCTGTTTTGTGTCCTGCATGACCAAACCCTAGTGCATTTGATAACATAGCACGATGAACTCTTTAATATAAATAGGGCCACACATCCCAAAGAATTCCAGTCGTAACACTACTTAGCAAGGAAAACATGTCAAATTCACATGGTAAAATAAATGTTCACACTTACCCTAAAGTAATTTTTGGGAACACAATCCCCTGGCTCAGTTAGAATAGACACAGCATGTTGATGCTTTCGAATCGCTTGGTCTGGGAAATTTTAGTATTCCTCTTATGAAGGGGGATTTGATTCCTTAGGTTTCCTGTTTTTTATTTAAAAAAGGGGGTTTACTTTTAAGTTTCAAAGTTGCCCAAATAATATGTCATTGGTCCTTTAAATTTCCAGTCTTGTATTTAAAAATGCGGATTTCAAAGTTGCCCAAATACTTCGATCTGTCACTTATAATTTTGGAATCCTGTGTCCGATCTTCTCTCTGGCCCTGGTGAATTGCTAGCTTGACGTGGCGATGCAGTCTGATGTGTGACTCCGAATTCGATAGATTATATTTATATTTCTCAGTTCACATCACAGAATGTACTCCCGACGAATTTGCCAATTTAAATCAACATCTATTCCGGTTCTCACATTAAGCCAATGGTAAACTCTTTAGAACTAAATTGTTAAATTATAATATCCACCACGTGTTTTGAATTTTCAAATTTTAAAATTCCAACGCGTGACATCTTTCTAATAAGGCAGTAATTCTTCCGATTGCATCTTTATGCAAACTCACAAACAAATATGTGAACTTATCTCCCGTCTAGATGCTTTCCCTGTATATTGTCTCCCCAAACAGATTATCAGTAATATTGATACAAAGATGTCCCAGCGGAAACTATTACGTCTTATCACCTGTGTTTGCGTAAATCCCTCAGACGGATTTCTCAGACATACAATATAAATTTCTTTTCATCGGTCGTGCGTTACTACCTTCTGTCAATAAAGATCGACTTTATTAAAGGTGGCTAGACAACTGAGGTGATAAATTATTTGCTGACCTGCCTACTTAGCTTACAACGATTCACATGGCAAAACGTACGCAAGTCTGTGTGCGGCTAGAGCTGAATTTAGGTGCATTAAATATGACAAACCATAGGACGATCGGTGAGGAAAATGAAAAAACGAAGTGGTACCGCAGGAGAGGATGAATGTTATAAAAGTGCACCAACTGATTCGTCACAATCTTAACAGAACTACAGATAAGCTCAGCTAACTGGGACAGATTTGTAATGTTGACAGAACTACAGTTGAGCTGAGCTAACTGGGACAGATTTATATTGTTGACAGAACTACAGATTGGATGAGATAACTGGAACAGATTTTCTAATGTTTACAGAACTACAGATGAATGCCTGGGACAGATTTGTAATCTTGACAGAGCTACAGACGATCTAACTGGTATAGATTAGTAATACTGACATAACTACTGATGGTCTGACTGGAGGAGAATTGCAACGCTTTCAGAAATGTTTTGTGAAATTATTTATATGTGCCATAGTGGTATGAGAATGATTGTTTACACCTTTAACTATGATAATAAAAAAATTGACAACAAATACGCTGTCAAGAAAGCAGAAACTACACATCAAACCCCAAATCCAACAACTGACTACAGAAGTTACACTTATATAGCTACGGGTAGAAACAGAAAGCAGTCCACCAACAACGAACCAAAACCGTGGAACAAGATAGACAGTTTATCACTGCCGTATGAAATAAATCAACACAGTCAAACAATAAACAATCCGATAGAAGAATTACTTATTGCTGTTTTAGACACCATACGTCAAATCGTCATTGATTAAGTCATAAATCAGCTGGAGTTAAGGAAGACCACACTATCGGTAGACACAAGAGGAAACGAAAAACACACATGGATCTTCATTTCAGCTAGTAGTACTTATAACGACACGTCGTCACACTAGCAATAGTAGATTTAGAGGTAAAATCATTACAAATAAGTATATCGATTTAATAAGCAGCAACACTCGAATAAACTTACGACGTGACGACCAAACATCCAGCTAGCAGTCCTTCGCAGAAATAAACCTCTTCATGGCTAATAAAAGAATTCCCCCCCCCCCCCCCCTGCTAAATTTAAAAAAGAAAAAGACAGATATAACTGTCCAGCGGTCAAAATGTTATAAAAATGTACACAATATACCCGACTTATAACCGAGAGATCACATCTCTTGTCAGGTTTTGACGTCATTTCCAATCTCGGAAATAAGTGAAAAAAAAAACACACAAAAAACATAACCATGTGATACTTTAAGGCCAGGATGGATTTTGGGATTAGTCCATTTTCTGATACTTTAACATCTCCTGAATCTAAATATAAAAGAATTAAATGTCAAAACGCACTCTAACAATATGTATTTTGACTTTGAAAACGGTATGGTACAGAAGATTTTCTCAAACTCAAGAAAATATGCCTAATTCGACCTAGTTTTCCCCATAGCAACTAAGCCTGCACCCCTACGTATTATACATCATTGGATTCGCCTAGATCTGGGGAATCCTGTGATGTAGTTCATTTATTTTGGTAACAAAATTATACCCGCCAAGATCGAGAATTTATGGGTCGCTTTTTTACCGATTACTTCCATATATGGAAATCGTCGGACATTCGCTGACATCGGCTTTTTCCGCTCACTTTTCTAAACTGTTCGTTGGCTGCGTGAATCCACGTGACTTGTAATCGCCGTGTTGACAATATGGCGTCGGATTGATAAATTATGTGTACATATTTAGTTAGACTTATTTTTCGGAACTTTTTGTGTGAAAATGCTTAGAAAAAAGAATAGCTTTCGTCATCTAAACCTGGAAACGGCCAGGGAGAAAAGATGGAACCAAGATAGTGCAGGTAAAAGTCGCTAGTTTTGTTATGGTAATGGTACAAAATGAATCACTGTAGAAAGCCAGACTCGCACAACACATTTAGGCTACACAAATTTAGTTTTTATTGACTCTGTTAGAACTGAGTGGAGGGGGAAAAAGGTACTATATTTGGATATTGGAAATCTGACTTAATTTTCTTGAATTAATACACAATATGTCCTAATTATAACCCATAAAGGGTTCAACGATATACTTAAAAAAAAAAATGTCACATGTGAATAAGCTATTATTTTTATTTATTTATGTATTTGCAAGGTTTTAGTAAACGCGTTGGCAGTAAACAGTGATCACATTTTTCTGGTTTGACAAAATGACATGATTCCACATTATAAGATAAATTATCATGGTATTTATAAGCATGTGACATGTTTCTTGAGATGTGATTATTTCTTATGTACTTTATTCAGAACTAAATGGTCCCCCTAATGAGCCTAGTCTGCCTGAGGTTATACTGTCAGCTTCAGCTGTAAATGAAGGAGCCAGCACAAGCTCTTCTACCTCTTCACCCCACAGCACACCACGGTTCTGTAAAAAGCTGGAACTAAGTGCCTCATTGTTGCAAGAAGCTTCAACGCCTAACAATACGGTCTCCAGAACTATAGTTGATATGTCTGAGATATGCAACCTTGTTAGTCAGCTTGCATGTCCAGAATGCTATGGGAAGCTGTCTGCAGAAATTAATAATCAGGCCAAGAGAGGTCTTGTTCAACACATCAAAGTGAATTGTTGTGTTTGCAACAAAACCGTTGCATCAATGTACACATCATCGGTTGATAAACATAATTCATTCAGTGTGAACAAAGTTGCAGTTCTATCATCATTGTTATCAGGAATGGGACCCTATAAATTTAACTACTTTGCACAGAACATGGATATGCCTGGCCTGCATCAAAAAACTTTCAACACAATTGCAAAAAAATTTATTTGCAAACACCAGAACTCGCAAAATTAATATTTAATCATGCTGCTAAGCTAGCACGCAGCGTAAACTGTGCTCAGAGCAATCAACCATATCATGAACATATTATGGATATTGGAGTCAGTTTTGATGGCAGCTGGCTCACAAGGGGCCACAGTTCAAAAATTGGTATTGGTTGTGTTGTGGAGATCTTGACAGGTCTTGTTATAGATGCCCATGTGCTTTCAAAATACTGTCAGACATGTGCTACAACTGGTTCTTGGTACCAGAAGGAAGCCCCGGGAAACTTCAGCAAATGGAAAGACGAGCATGTGAAGCAAGGATGTGATATAAATTTTGAAGGTATTTACTTCTGAATCTTATTTTTGATTTCTCCTTCTCCTTGTCTAAAAATTTAAACTGATCTAATTTTAATTTCTCCATAAGTATCAGTTTTAGTAACATAATTTATTACTTACATGTGTTTGCTTTGCTTCCATTGTACTACATTTGCTTCTACATTGTAAAGGAAAGTGTTCAATGTCTGCTTACATCATTATTTTAAGTGTTACTTATTCATACCTTTTCTTCTTTCTAGGAAGTTCAGGTGTAATGGAGGCTGAGGCAGCTAGTGTTTTATGGAGCCGGTCTGTGACATGACAGAAATTTCGCTACACCACCATGTTAAGTTCTGTAAATTAGGCACACATCTCAATAGAAATCCAGACAAGAAGCTGCAGAGGAAGCTGGATATATGGCCGGTATGTTCTGAATGACAAGTAAGTTATTTTTTTGCTGTAGTATTACATACTTATTTAATTGTTGTCTACTTATGTATAAAAATGCGGTTTTCTCATAATCTATTTTTTAACCCTAATTTTATTATAACTTCCACAATTATGTAAGAATTGGAACATATATTGCCCATAATCTTTTAAAACTTTATATGTGATGGATTTTAAGTATCTGATCAAATTTTTGGTTAATTGACAAAAGTAATGTAAAATTTTGTAAAATTTGTTACTATTTTTAGACACTATTTTCAAAGTCCTACAACTTTTTTTTTGTATTAACGTTATCAAAAATCCACCAATAGAAAAGTTTTAACATATAATGATAAACGTTGTGTTCATATTTGGTACTCATAGCTTAATAAATAAAAAAGCCTTAGCAAATTGAAATAGAACAAAGAATCCAATATTGTTCAGCTCTAAAATGGCAGAAAACTGCGCTAAGACAAGGAAGGAAATTAGGCACAAATTTCAACAGAAAGCCAGATAGGAAGCTGCAGAGGAAGCTGGCTATGCTACCAGTATGTTCTAAATGACAAGTAAGCAATTTTTCAGGGGCAATATTACAGACTTATTTAATTGTAGTCTATTCATGGAGAAAAATGCGATTTTCTAAAAATCTAATTTTCTCCTCCTAATTTCCTTAAAACTTCCACACTTATGTGTTAATTGACATAAAAATTGGCACATATGTTGCCCATAATGTTTTAAAACTTTTATATTGTTGGATTTTGAGTATCTGATCAAACTTTTGATTTATTGCAAAAAGTAATGTAAAATTTATCAAAATTTGTTACTTTTTTTAGACACTATATTCAAAGTCCTACAATTTTTTTTTGTATTAAAGTTATAAAAAATCCACCAGTAGAAAAGTTTTAAAATATAATGATAAACGTTGTGTTCATATTTGGTATTCATAGCTTAATAAATAAAAAAAAGCCTTAGGAAATTGAAATAGAACAATAGAATCCAATATGGCCGCCGTTTCTATGGCAACCAGTAGTGCAGTGCCATAAAACTCTTCATTTTTCGTATCTAGTATTGATATAGGTTAAGTCTGTGCATTTGCATTGAAATCCAGCAATTAATAACGAAAATAGCATTTCAGTGTAGCCCCTCCCTAGCAGCAGATATAAAGAATTTGGGGGAAGGTATCCAATTTTTTTCCAAAGGGGAACAATTCAAATATTAATAAAATATCAAACTAAATAATAGATTTTCATTTTGTGTTCATTTTTGATTAATTAGATATACACATTTATGTAAGGCACAAAAGAATCTCTTATTTTTATTAGTACATTTCTTAAATTTTTAAAGAAATGTTGTTTACCATGTTTAGAATAAAAGTACTTTAAATAATATGGAGTTTGATGCGCATGTAAAAGATGTGAACACTTATTTCCTCTGCCACTTTCAATGATAATATAAATACAATAACTTTGGTTGCAGTCGCAGATGTACACACCGAGAACTACAGCGTATTTTACGCTGTACAACCCAATGCCTAGTATCCGGCTTTTGGCTGGGATCATGTGTCTACACACGGGAAACAGTAGTGACATTCATGTCATGAGGTACCTAGTGTGAGAACACAGAGGATCACTACAATGACACATGTTGTCATTGGATCTTCTTGTGTTGGGACATGTGGTCTTGACCAGGGCTGGGTATGGGTGGGGCAAATGCAACCTCATGCGAGGAAAAAATATGCAACCTCATGCGAGGAAAAAAAAAAAATGTACACACCGAAATGTTCCATCGGCGCCAAATAGCGCACTTTGACAATCCTTTAAAGACATTTTCTGACTTGGTTCTCTCCTATCCCGGGGACCAGAGTGGCTAAGAGACATTGGCGTCCACATCTAATTCTAAAGGAACTATGGTCGGTTCCCAGTACAGGGAATATTCTTGATGGAATTTTTCCAGAACCACTTTGTACTAATAACGTCTTACTTCCCCCTGATTCTCTGAGTAGTGAGATCGGATGCCTAGCCTTCTTGGATAAGAGAGAAAAATAGTAGGTCCCGTGTACACTTTTTGTACGTTAAAAATAACTCGGCAGTTGAAGCCACTCATGTCTGTTGTTTTTCTGTTATCTAGTGTTCTACTTCTTTATTTCCTACGAGTGCCTGATAACATATCTTTATGTTTGTCTCATATTAATTTAGTTGAAAATTATAAAGAGAAGGCCATACGGCCGTTGCCATGCCAGAGTTTACACAATTAAGAAAACCTACCCGATACAAACATATTTATAGAATGTGTGGTTTCTGTATACACACATTGGGATGCGCGCCGATGCTTTGGAGTTCGTGCACTGTGCCGAGATTCTCCTTGTGAGCTAAAGGAGGAGATCGCAGCACTGATGGAGTTTTCCGTGTACAATGTAGATGGTCCTTACAACCAAACAAACAAACATCTTCTACCTTGGTGTGTAGAGGTTAGCCAGAGAGAACGCCATGTTAACTCTTAGAGGCCGGAACGACGCTACCAGCGTACATCCGCAAAACCCATAGAAGCCAAAACGACGATGGGAACGTCGTTTTTGTGTTCCTTGAAATGTGTTCCGTATTTTCGTAATTTGGTATTTTAACATAACGGAAGTTACTCTTTTTTATTCAGAAGAGCGCTATCTTTGAGTTGTGATTCGGAAACACCCTTGTTCTAGCTAATTTCACTGTGAAAAAACGGTAAATCTGTCAGCTTTCGATCGGCGATTATTGTTGTTTATACAGACACTGTCTAGCGAACCAACCACATCATGTTTATCAAAACGTAGGTCTTTTTTATCTGTAGAAAAAGCTATGGAACTGTGCATCTTTGTCGAGTTTATTTAGAATGATGATTTCGAAAATAAAATCGATGATTTCGAATTTGAACTTAACGAAGAAGCTAGTTCTAATCAGGAGGGGGCGTGGTTACAGCCAGGCCCTAGTGCTACAAAACGACAAAAAGTTTTGACCAAATCATCGACAAAAAGGGGGAAAAGCATTAGTACCAAGGAGCAACAAGGGGCAATTAGTAATGAATTGATTTCAGTACCAAACATCAGTATTACTGAGACCCAAAACGCATTCAGATTTCTTCCCAAATATGGTCGCAAACCAGGAGTACACGATGACTTAGGTCTTAGTGAGGCATCAACTCCTTTTGACTGCTATAGGACATTGTTTACTGATGACATTAACAAAACATCACAGAAAGCTGAAACTTGTAATTAATATTCATATATGGATTAGTGTTATTAAAAAAAAAAAAACATGGAGCACTTTGGATAATATTTCAGTCTTTATGCATGTGTTGGTGGGTACATTTTTCATTCACTAAAATGAAACAATATTACATTAGTAAGAGATAAGCAAGGAAATCTCATCAAGACAGCAGAGGGATAGGAAACAAGATGGGCAGAGCACTTCAGAGAAACTCTGAACAAGGTAATACCAGAGACACAATTGAATGTTCCTGAGGCTGAAAACGATCTAGATGTAAATACAGACATTCCACGAAAAGAAGAAATCATCACAGCAATCAAAGGGTTAAAGAACGGTAAAGCTCCGGGCCATGATAACTTAAATGCAGAGCTATTTAAGACAGACCCTGAGCTAGCAGCAGAACTATTAGAACCACTATTTGCACAAGTGTGGAAAACGGGGACAACACCATCAGAGTGGAACAAAGGAATAATTGTCAAATTGCCCAAGAAGGGAGATCTTTCAGACTGCAATAATTGGAGAGGAATCACTCTTCTCTCAGTTCCCAGCAAAATACTAGGCAGGATAATCATACAGAGAATTTCAAAGGCAGTAGACTACAAACTGAGGAAAGAACAAGCAGGATTTAGAAAGAACAGAAGATGTGTAGACCATATATTCACTCTCAGGAACATTATAGAGCAGTGCTCAGAATGGCAAAGAAATACTGAGGGCTTATGGAATTCCAAGCTGCATAGTGTCAATCATAAAAAAGCCTCTATGCCAACTTTACGTGTAGTGTTGGGCAGAGCAACCTAACCTTTGAGGTGAAGACAGTCTACGACAGGTCAATCACTCTATGCTCATAACTGGGTGAGCAACCCAAGAGGAATGAGACCATATCACATTAATCTGGAATCAGCAACTGCTGGCACATTCACATCAACACACAGATACCTTCACATGAACCAATTTAAAGGTAGGTCATGATGCTCAATGTGAGCAACCCTGAGCCCATATCAGTAAGGAATCAGCAACTGGTACAGACAGATACCTTCACATACCTAGGTAGCATAGTAACACCAGACGGTGGGGCAGGCAAAGACATCAACATCAGCATGAATAAGGCAAGAACAGCCTTCGTTAGCCTAAATAACATCTGGAAGTCCTCCCAATACAGCACAAGCACAAAATTAAGATTATACCAGAGTTGCGTGCTTTCTGTGCTTCTCTATGGTGCGGAATGCTGGAGAGTCACAGAGAAGGAAATGTCAAAATTGTCCTCTTTTTCACACAACATGCCTAAGAAAAATTCACCGAATCTTTTGGCCGAATACCATCACCAACCAAGATCTGCTTACTCGTAGCAAGCAAGAGGACATGCACACCATCATAGCTGGCAGACGCTGGAGCTGGGTTGGTCATGTCCTCAGAAGAGACCCCGATGCCATCACAAGAACAGCTATGCTTTGGACCCCTGAAGGAAAGCGAAAGAGAGGCCGACCAAAAAACAACTTGGCGGAGGACTGTGGAGGCTGAGATGCAAAGAATGAACCAGAGTTGGGGCACTGTACGAAGGATGGCCACCAACCGTGCAAAGTGGAATCAATTTGTTGTTGCCCTACAAGACGCCACTAGGCTCGACGGCCACTGACTGCTTTGACGGTCGGTGGTTAAGGATCGAAGAAGAAGAAAATGAATTTTAAAAAAAAATTGTTTACATTATTACTGATAATTGAATATAATATGAAGAATAGCACTTAACAGCCCCAATATTATAATTCTAAATATATTTATCTTTACCGTGAAACATAATTTGTGTGTCTTTTGTTGTGTAATATCAACACAATATATGATTTAATTTAAAAGTTCACGCGGCCTTGAATATCTTCTTTTATATTTTAATGATGATGGTACGGTCTGCTGGATGGTCTGTAAAACATTAACAAAATATCACAGAAAGCTGAAACTTGTAATTAATATTCATATATGGATTAGTGTTATCTAAAAAAAACCATGGAGCACTTTGGATAATATTTTAGTCTTTATGCATGTGTTGGTGGGTACATTTTTCATTCACTAAAATGAATTTAAAAAAAAATTGTTTACATTATTACTGATAATTGAATATAATATGAAGAATAGCACTTAAAAGCCCCAATATAATAATTCTTTTATCTTTACTGTGAAACATAATTTGTGTGTCTTTTGTTGTGTAATATCAACACAATATATGATTTAATTTAAAAGTTCACGCGGCCTTGAATATCTTCTTTTATATTTTAATGATGATGGTACGGTCTGCTGGATGGTCTGTAAAACATTAACAAAATATCACAGAAAGCTAAAACTTGTAATTAATATTCATATATGGATTAGTGTTATCTAAAAAAAACCATGGAGCACTTTGGATAGTATTTTAGTCTTTATGCATGTGTTGGTGGGTACATTTTTCAATCACTAAAATGAATTTAAAAAAAAAATTGTTTGCATTATTACTGATAATTGAATATAATATGAAGAATAGCACTTAAAAGCCCCAATATTATAATTTTAAATATATTTATCTTTACTGTGAAACATAATTTGTGTGTCTTTTGTTGTGTAATATCAACACAATATATGATTTAATTTAAAAGTTCACGCGGCCTTGAATATCTTCTTTTATATTTTAATGATGATGGTACGGTCTGCTGGATGGTCTGTAAAACATTAACAAAATATCACAGAAAGCTAAAACTTGTAATTAATATTCATATATGGATTAGTGTTATCTAAAAAAAAACCATGGAGCACTTTGGATAATATTTTAGTCTTTATGCATGTGTTGGTGGGTACATTTTTCATTCACTAAAATGAATTTTAAAAAAAAATTGTTTACATTATTACTGATAATTGAATATAATATGAAGAATAGCACTTAAAAGCCCCAATATTATAATTCTAAATATATTTATCTTTACTGTGAAACATAATTTGTGTGTCTTTTGTTGTGTAATATCAACACAATATATGATTTAATTTAAAAGTTCACGCGGCCGTGAATATCTTCTTTTATATTTTAATGATGATGGTACGGTCTGCTGGATGGTCTGTAAAACATTAACAAAATATCACAGGAAGCTGACACTTGTAAATAATATTCATACATGGATTAGTGTTATTATAAAAGATGCTGGAGCACTCTGGATAAGGTTTCAGTTTTTATGCATCGGTTGGTGAGTACATTTTTCATTCACTAAAATGAGTTTTTATTAAAAAGTAGTCTATAAAATATGTAGAATATCACTAACATCCTTCATATTCTAATTCTACATTCATTTATCTTTACTGTGATGTATAATGTGTGTGTCTTTGTTGTATAAAAACAATACAATGTATGATTTAATTTAAAAGCTTCACTCGGCCTCTAATGTCCTTTTTCTTTCCAAATGTCTATAATGTTTATATGGTTCACTGGATGGTCTGTAAAACATTAACTAAATATCACAGGAAGCTGACACTTGTAAATAATATTCATATATGGATTAGTGATATTTTAGAAGACCCTAGAGCACTCTGGATAATATTTCAGTCTATTGCATGGGTTGGTAAATACATTTTTAATAGACTAAAATTATTTTTTTTCTTGAAAGTGGTCTATATTATTACTCATCACTGATTACTATATGTGGAATTTCACTAAAAGTCCTTCATATTCTAACTCTACATTCATTTATCTTTACTGTGATGTATAATATGTGTGTCTTTGTTGTATAATAACAATACAATGTATGATTTAATTTAAAAGCTTCACGCGGCCTCTAATGTCCTTTTTCTTTCCAAATGTCTATAATGTTTATATGGTTCACTGGATGGTCTGTAAAACATTAACAAAATATCACAGGAAGCTGACACTTGTAAATAATATTCATATATGGATTAGTGATATTTTAAAAGATGCTGGAGCTCTCTGGATAATATTTCAGTGTTTATGCATGGGTTGGTGAGTACATTTTTCATTCACTAAAATGAGTCTTTTCTTGAAAGTGGTCTATATTATGACTCATAACTGAATACTATATGTAGAATATCACTAAAAATCTTTCATATTCTAATTCTACATTCATTTATCTTTACTGTGATGTATAATATGTGTGTCTTTGTTGTGTAATAACTCAGTAACTTTGGAATTTATAAAGGTACTGCTTTAAGGTACAAAACTAATTCTGGCAAAACTGATGAAAAAATTCCGGCCTGCAAGAGTTAAGCTGTATATCTTTTGGCCTGGTTTCAGTCTAGTCCTCGGTCCATCACGGATTGTCTAATGTTGTTCTCCTAGCGAATTCTGGGTCGTCCTGGAGATCTTGATCCCTGGCTATTGGTTTCCCACATGTACATGGTAGCCTGTGACGGATAGCCTCCACTTAGCTCTGCATTAGTGGTCCAACAGTGGCCAAAACTTAAGAGTGTCTTAAATGGGTAGTCAAAGATATCTACCTTCGCACAGGTACTATGTGGATATTGAACTTTTGGGTGTCCAAGATGCCATAATGTTGACTACATTCTAGGTTATATAGTGGATAATTTATTTAACTTGTGGGTATCCAAGATGCCATAATGTTGATTATATTCTAGGTCATATAGTGGAGAATTTATTTAACTATGTGATGATGGGCAGAAAAAATGGAACGAATAAAAAGTAATACCGTCACAAACAGGTTAATTAATGTGACATTAAGTAAACATTATTTGGTACATAACAACATTTTTTAGTATAAGAAATTTTCGTGTTTGTGTTTATAAGAATGCATCCATACGAATTAGTTATTCCCTTGATTCTTTGTCTTGTCAACCAACAGTTTTATTTTTGGAACAGTTTCTGAAAGAGACAACGCCATATCATTTTCTGACTCCAGTTTAATTTTCTTCTTTCCTGTTTTGGATTAGATTAAGAACTGGTCTTTCGCTCTTCATTCCACAACTTTTTTTCTCACTAACACTACTACTGTTGGAATATTTCATTTGGATTATATACAGTGTGGCCCAAACGTCTGGATTCATAGAGAATTCGGCTGCTACTTCTCTTTGTGAACATCCCTGTCTTGTGTACACGAGAACAATCTGTTTGCGTTAATCTGCTGCTAATGTTGAATCTATATTGGCACTGAAAAAAAATGATTATGTAAATTAGAAGAGAGAAATAATTTATATGAGGCAAAGTCCTTACATTTCCAGACGTTTGGCTTGTTTTGTAGCTATTTAGCAAATATCCTGCGCAACTCTGTGAGATGCTTGGCGTATCCCCATGTGGTAGGCGTACCCCAGGCTGGGAACCCCTACTCTACATGGACGTAAAAACCCATCTTTCCGGTACGTAAGTCTATGCTATTAATTATGACGTCAATTAATTATATTAAAAATGACTTTCTGGAGTGGAGTTTGTAGAGATAAGTAGACCATTCCCCCAGTTCCAGAGAAACAAATAATCTGCTTGTTTGCAGCACTGTCACCGTAATGAATATGGTCTACTTTCTAAATCACGTAAGTCGAGAATCAACTTATCCAAGTTGGAACAACACAGTATTTTAGAAGCAATTAATGTAGTCGCTGGCCGGTCAAACATCTCTTGGTGTTTGGAGGACCCACCAGTAAATTACGGAAGTCACTAAAACTAGTTGTAGTACATCCAGAAACAAAAACTTCATTACGAATATGTTTTTCTGTAACCACTGTTTCTCTTCTTTTGTCTTATTTATGACTGTGCGTATTTATAACAGCGCTGGTCGGAGACCCACTTTCTGGGTTGTTTTGTAATACAGTTTGTTCAGACGCGAGTGGCACATTCCCAGTTACGATGGTTTGGTCACGTCTGCAGAATTGAAGAAGAACGTCTACCACGATAAATATGGATCCAGATCTCCAGGAGGACCCAGAGTTTGCAGGGAGGACACCATTGAGTTGTGGGGGGTTATGACATCATTAGTGTGACGTATAATGGAAAAAGAACCTACAGTAATCTGACACTCTTTTTGTGATCCCGTTAGCGTTCTATGATTTGCTAGCAAGACTATGCATTTACAGCCTGTGTTTACTCACTTTTTCACCCATGCCTCTTTTCTTTGAACATAATCAAATGAAGTTTACTAACTTTCGTGACCTGTCAGTCACAACAGGTAGCGAATCAGGTTTGTTTACCTGGTCTTCTCACGCGAGCCTATCTGTCAATCATGCGATACCTGACAGACGGCACGTAAAGTAGTCTCACGGGCAAAATCTTTCCCCAAGACCCTTCGAAGTTCGTGATCCACTCTTTGATCTCGGAAGCGGGCATTCGTACAGAGAAAATCTTCGAGAACTCCGTTACCCGTATAAGTCTTTTGATGACGAACAAAAGCGCTCGAAGGAAGGCCGACAGTAAACTTTTATGTAGGGATCTCATGTTTCTGATTCACACAATAGTGTGAAAAGTAACATCATCTATAGATCAGTGAAACATGATGATATATAAACTGTGTTTTCTTAAACCTGCTATCAGTTATCACTCAGAATTAGTGGATAGTCTAAGCACGTAGTTCTACAACCATTGTGGAAAATGTGTTAATAGCATTCGTGGGGATCTTTTCTTCTGATATTCTGGTAATATAAATTAGTGTTTACGGGGTTAAAAGGGTTACCTTTTACCAATTAAAAGTGTTAGCTTTACCATTATAATTCACTTATATTGTCTAGCTGGTAAAACTAGTGAAATAAAATAATGCGTAGCTATTTTATACCATATATTCAGTAATAATGTTAATTTTCACCACCCGCTTTCTCACACAAGAAGGTTTTAGTTGACTGATTTATATGGTAGGCGCGACGGATAGTGATAGAAAAGAATTCACGTTATATTTCATTTTGTGTTTTATTATAAGTGCCTTTCATTTAATACCAGACGATGGCAAACAGACGCCGACAATTTCATAGCTATTAACGACAAAAGATATTTATGTAAGTGCGCGTATGGGTAATTGAATAATAATTAACATTGTACGCTTACTGCCGGTGCGAGAGGGGCGGGAGAGTTGCATACTCCATTTGACCTAATCTCACCTCTAGCGAAAGCTGACCGCAGAGCGTAAACGAAAACACATGTGCCGTTTAACTTAAATCAGGACTGATGGAGCGGATAAGAGTTCGTCTTGTCCTCGTCTGTGTGCATATATATATATATATATATATATATATATATATATATATATATATATATATATATATATATATATATATATAGCTTTATAGAATACTACCATCTTACCATAAATGTCTTTTTATTCCTAGCAGACCTGATCAAGGGCGTCCAGCGGTCTTTTTCTTCATTTTCTGATTGGTTAATGTGGTTTTTTCTTGGCTTGTGCGTCACAATTTCATTTGTGAGCAAGGACTTGCCAAAGATACATGAGGAACAAACTTAACTTGTAAATGTAACTGGACTTACAAAACTCAGCGGTATTCTTCCAATTTTACTAGCCCAATGGGGTACACAAGAGAACACTTATACTCCAGACTTCTGACAGTCGTATTCAAGTGGATTTATCCAGAAAGTTTCGCTATTTCAGAATCGGCACTCTCCCATAGAATCAGCCGATAGGATTATTATCATTCGTAACATTTTTAGCAACCAGATGTGTCCCAATACTGGAAGTATTTTCCTCCTTTTTTAACTGTGAACGTCAAAAGCACGTTTTGCTACACTAACTATTTGCTGTGACTTTTGTTCATCCAGGGAAAAACCCACACCAGATTCGGCGTTCACCTCGCTAGTCTTGACTTGTTAGCGGATGGACTGGGGCCAATTTGGGAAATAAAACCTGGCATTTTTTTTGTTCAGGATAATTGTATTTCCAAGGGATATCACCAAGCGTGATTGAGTGGCCACTGTATGACAGAGAGAGTGAATATTTTTCTTTGTTACAGGAACTTTACCAACATTGGATTTTGCTTAAACTTGTTAACTTTACTGGGTAGCATATAGTAGGAACGTATTTCTTTACTGTCTGTTCTGTAACATAGTGATAACCTTTGACCTTTGTGTTATTAACTTTTTGGGTTCTTTTCTCCATAGGGGGAGGGCAGATTTATAGTTTTTCTTCATATGTATGTAAATCTGATTTTTTTATATTTTTCTTTAGATATTCGATGTTGTCAAGTTTAAATGATAATAAACAACAAAAGAAATTTAACTTCGTGTGTTGGTCCGAAACATACCCAGTTAACCGTAGTTGTTCACGTTTGTGTGTCTTGTTGTCACATATCTGTGTGTGTGTGTGTAGTTAAACTTATATTTGCATGTATGATGAGGGCAAGGTTGTCTTGTTCTTAATTATAGTCGTATAGACAGGCTGGAATAGAGAAACTTACTTATTCCATAGACATATTTTGTTCCTTAAACTATAAGCCGTGAAATCTGTTTCTCTCACCTTTTTTTCTCACGTACTTACCAACATCCACTCTACTCGGACGGGGCTAAAAATAACTCTCAACCTATCTGTACGACAATTAGTGCCCATTGGTTCTGAAATTGCTTGTACTGGCAACCAAACCTCTTAGCCAGGGTAGAATAGAAACCACCAAGTAAGAAAATGTGATTACAAGTTTATCGAAGAGCGCTATTTGGCCCCGATGAAACATTTTAGTGTGCGCATTTTCGTCCAAAAAGAAATGCTACATCACCATTGGAAGTGGC
This sequence comes from Oreohelix idahoensis, assembly GCA_024509875.1. Lineage (NCBI taxonomy): Eukaryota > Metazoa > Mollusca > Gastropoda > Stylommatophora > Oreohelicidae > Oreohelix > Oreohelix idahoensis. The sequence goes on from JAMPIV010006050.1 coordinate 247,459, forward strand.
AGGGCACATATGTGCTCATTGCTTTAACATGTGGATCATATTCATAATATTTAAAGTTGTTTTTATTCTAAAAACGGAAAACAAAATAAAAATGTAACATATGAATAATTACACTAATAAATATAAGAGAATATTTTATACCTTATATAATTTTTTAAAACAAATTGATAAAACTAAATAAATAAAGAAAATCTGTTATTTAATTTAATATTCTTTTGTACAAGAAAATTGTTTTCCTTTGAAAGTAAATAGGATACATTCCCCTAACTTCTTTTTCTCTTTTATTGTTTGCAACAGTAAGTTGTTTTTGGTAAGCTCGTATCCTACAGTTAACTATTTAGTGTCTTTCAATTTTACATACAAAATGTTTTAAGTGTACCAAACGTACTTGTGTTAATACTACCAAAGACGCTATATATTACAATTCTCTATCTATTTTACTACAGTTTGGTATATAACATGTACATGTACATATACAATATTAACATAAAATTTACACTAAAAGATAGTACACTTCACTGTTTAGAATTCTTCAAAAATAATTACGGCGCACTGTGGAAAATAATTACGGAGTCAAAGAGATAAAGTATCATAAGGTTAAATGTTTTATACGTTTTTTTGGGTTTTTTTTTGGTTTTTTCCCCACATATTTCCGAGATTCGACATCCCGTCAAAACCTGACAAGAGGTGTGATCTCTCGGTTATAAGTTGGGTTCATTGCGTAAATTTTTATAATATTTTGATCCTGGACAGTTATCTCTGTCCGTTTTTTTTTTTTTTTAATTTAGCGGGGGGGTGGGGGGGGGGGGGAACATTTATTTGCCATGAACACGTAGATTTCCGTGACATACCAGTGGTGTATAGCCGGTTGCCTGGCGTCACGTCGTACGTTTATTCGAGTGTTGCTTCTTATTCAACCTAAAACATATACTTATTTATTAATATTTTCTAAGAGTAATTATTTTACCTCTTGTCGTAGATTTGTGATAGGTGATTAAGACTTAGTTTGGTCCCTTCTGAATAGACATAGAAATAAGTGCTACACCTCACGGTAGAAGGGGAACGACTAAGTAAGTAAGTAATATATATATATATATATATATATATATATATATATATATATATATATATATATATATATATATATATATATATATATATATATATATATATATATATATATGACCTCACATACCTACACACATAAGTGACGACAATAGACGCACAAACGTGAAACTATGACAATCAAAGAATATTGATATTTGGGAACGAACTGACCAACACACTGATTAAGTTTAATTGAATTTTAATTATCAGACTAAAATTCCGTCACAACACATAAACAAAATTTTCATTTTAAGCATATACAAATAGTCATAAAGTCAATGAATTGCTACAAGAAAGATAGACCCATTGGTATGACCTTTTCCCCCGATGTATAGCCCACAGCCCTGTTAGAAGAAAAGTAATAGCCACAAAGAGTCACGGATACATATGATTTAGTCTAAAATTTCCCTTTGAAGGTATGAACAGACTTGGATACTCTGATCTATCCTAAGGAAAGATATTGTTAGCAACAAAACAAACTTGCATAAGAAATTTAAGACAGCAAAATGGGTACCAAAATACAACAATAAAGGAATCAGTCAGTCCTGCATTCACTCTATTCAGTCAGCCGTGATCACGTGTTTTCGTACGTACTTACAGCTTTGGTAGCAACTTCAGGAAACACAATTTTTAGGACATGCATATACAGACTCTCCTATGGTAGACTTGGCCAAGAGAACCCCAGTTCCAAAAAGACGGGTTGAATTCACTGCTTCAGGGAATGTTTTCTTGGTTATACTTATTTTAGGATATCTGGTTCTGTCACATTAAAATTGTCCAGGCACAAACGTTAACCGCGAGCACAGTGTCAATAGCTTAAGTTTCTAGTCATTAGGAATGGCAGGTAACTGCCTTCTCTCAGTATAGGACTTTATTTGGTCACACCACCGCCAGTCAAAACTTCGTCGGAATGTTACTGATATTAATACTTTGCTTGCCACAAGGGCTGAAATGTACTTGAGGTTTTTCTCTGGAAGAATTAAATCTGGCGCGATAGGCCCGTTACTTTATTTAAATCTTAAAGTTTATGGAATGGGTACTCTGTCGTTCTGGATGCCAATGCAATGCCAGACAGGTTTTACTTGATACACCCACGTCTTTAAGAATAAAATGTTTATGTTCTTCACAGATACTAATCAGTACTCAACGCTGGTAGAGTTGGGTCACCCCAGTTTTCACTGAATAAAGAAAAACAACATATAAAATAATTATACATACTATGTACTCGGTTATAACTTACATTATAAACTGCAAGCGGAGAGCTTGACTTATCGTTTAAAACTTCCCGTGAAATAAATTATATCTATAAAATCAATCATCATGAATTAGAAATACATGTGTATTTCGTCAATACTCAATGATGAATCAATGCAGTTATCAATTTGTTTAAATATTCTCGACTGGTTATTAGCAGTTAAATTACATTTATTACCGCTACAGGAGTTAAGCTAGAAATTATAATTTATTCTGCTTTCCACTAAAACACGTCAACTAAAGAATATAACAGACTTAATATTAATTTCTCTGCACAGAAATCTAACTAATAAAATGTAATAAGCGATTTAACACTTAATCACTCGCAAAATACTAGATTATATTTACCTCAACACAGAACTACTAAGAACTAAATCCACTTCGACCAACTAAATGCCATCTTCTATCAACAGAGATTCTTAGGAATCGACATTCACTTCGATCAACTAAATGCCATCTTCTATCAACAGAGATTCTTAGGAATCAAACGTAGGTTGTTCTAGTCTTGACTGCGAAGTTACTGAGTGAATGAAATCTAAAACTCCGGTTAAGATATATGAAATAGACAAAGGATCCCACATTTTTTCGAAACCCCCCCGTCTTCCCCTCTCCTCTTAACACTTACGTAAACCAAGAGATTGCCATAAACTGGCACTTCGCGTCTTTGACACCTCCGTCTAAGAAACTGGCCGTAGAGTGCCGTGTCAGATGGAAATGCTAAACGAATGTCTCATTTCTGGTCGAGGCAGATGGCAGTTTCCACACCTCGCCGAGAACTTTAGCCGTAGAAGCTACGTGTCCGATGGAAATGCTAGACAAATGTCTGCTCTCTTGTCTGACTAGACGGATATTCACAGTTTGTCGTCTACCTGCAGCGACTGACATCTGATGTAATAAAATGCGTTACCAGTGTATGAGAAAACGGTAAAGTCAGAATGGGAAAAAAATATATTTTTCGAAAACAAACGAATGCGAAAAATACAGGAAAATGATAAAAGAGCGATAATAAAGCAGAGGACACGGGTAGAAAAGAAAAGAATATAGAAAATTTATTGATCATAAATCTCTATGCCACACCTCTATATCTATTATTGCTAGTGTGCCGACGTGTCGTTAAAAGTACTAATAGCTGAAAAAAATATCCATGTGTTTTTCGTTTCCTCTTGTGTCTACCGATAGTGTGGTCTTCCTTCTTCTTCTTCTTTGATACTTAGCCGCCGACCGTCAAAGCAGTCAGTGGCCATCACACCTAGTGGCGTCTTGTTGGGCAACAACAAATTGATTCCACTTTGCTCGGTCAGCGGCCATCCTTCGTACAGTGCCCCAACTCTGGTTCATTCTTTGCATCTCAGCATCCACTGTCCTCCGCCAGGTTGTTTTTGGTCGGCCTCTCTTTCGTTTTCCTTCAGGGGTCCATAGCATAGCTGTTATTGTGATGGCATCGGGGTCTCTTCTGAGGACATGGCCAACCCAGCTCCAGCGTCTGCCAGCTATGATGGTGTGCATGTCCTCTTGCTTTCTCCGAATAAGCAGATCTTGGTTTGTGATGGTATTCGGCCAAAAGATTCGGTGAATTTTTCTTAGGCATGTTGTGTGAAAAGAGAACAATTTCGACATTTCCTTGTCTGTAACTCTCCAGCATTCCGCACCATAGAGAAGCACAGAAAGTACACTGCTCTGATATAATCTGAATTTTGTGCTTGTGCTGTATTGAGAGGACTTCCAGATGTTGTTTAGGCTAAAAATACTGTTCTTGCCTTATTCATTCTGATGTTGATGTCTTTGCCTGCCCCGCCGTCTGGTGTTACTATGCATCCTAGGTATGTGAAGGTGTCTGTCTGTACCAGTTGCTGATTCCTTACTGATATGGGCTCAGGGTTGCTCACATTGAGCGTCATGACCTCTGACTTCTTTAAATTGATGTTCTAGCCCACCTGCTGGCTAAACTTATTAAGTCTATCCGTTTTTTCCTGGATGTGTTGATGTGAATGTGCTAGTAGTGCAATGTCATCTGCATATTCCAGATTTTCCAATGTAGAAAATGTAGTCCATCTTATTCCTCTTGGACTGCCCTCTGTTGTCTGGCGCATCACCCAGTCTATGACTGTTAAAAATAGAGTGGTTGATAAGGGGCATCCTTTTCTTACTCCTGTCTTCATCTCAAAGGTTAGGTTGCTCTGCCCAACACTGCACGTAAAGTTGGCATAGAGTTTTTTTTATGATTGACACTATGCAGCTTGGAATTCCATAAGCCCTCAGTATTTTCCATAAACTGTCCCTATGTATGCTGTCAAAAGCCTTTTTAAAATTAACGAAATTAATGTATAGCTGTCTTTGCCATTCTGAGCACTGCTCTATAATGTTCCTGAGAGTGAATATATGATCTACACATCTTATGTTCTTTCCAAATCCTGCTTGTGGTCTTCCTTAACTCCAGCTTATTTATGACTTTGTCAATGATGATTTGAAACGGTGTCTAAAATTGCAATAAGTAATTATTTCTTTGATTGTTTACTGTTTGACTGTGTTGTTTTATTTGATATGTCAGTGATAAACTGTCTCTCTTGTTCTTTCCAATCTATTACGTCAATGATTTTATGAAGATCATTAACCTAATAAGAAAGACCTATGAAGATATGACATGCAGAGTTCTTATTGAATGGCAACTTACAGAACAAAAGCAGAGGTAGTCCCAAGTTCCATATGGAGCAGGGAGTGATGAAAGAAATGATGTACATAATCTATATTATTAACATTTTCGACCATGTAAATGCAAATGTAAACATATTCAATCTAAAATGTTGACATTCCAAACATGGTAGATGTAAAGGAAAACATATTCAATTTATATTATTAACCTTTTCAAGAAAGAAGACATCAGAAGAAAGAAGACATCAGATTAAGCTGGGAGCTAAAAGAATACAGGTCCTGGAGCAGGTCGACCACTTTAAATACCTCGGAGCTATTATAGACCGAAAGGGAGGCATCAAAGAAGAGTTGGCCACTCGAAAAGCAGCAGCTGGGAGACTTTTTCAGGAAATAAATCGAGGATTCCTCAGCAAGAGAGAGGTTGGTAAGAAAACGAAGATGGCTGTATACCGCTCCACCTATGTCCCAGTCTTGACATATAAATGCGAGTCATGGGCAATGACTACAACCCATAAAAGCCAGATCCAAACCTCAGAAATGAGGTATCTGAGGAAGGTGGTTGAAGTAACAAGAAAAGACATGGTACGCAACCAGACGATACGTCAAGGCCTTAAATCCTACCCCCTGCAGACCCAAGTAGAACAGTCCCAATTAAGATGGTCTGGCCATGTCTGCAGAATGGGAGAAGATCGGATACCACGACAAGCATTGGAAACAAAGAGCCAAGGATCCAGACCCCGAGGACGACCCACAGTCCGCTGGGAGGACAACATTAGACAATCTTTGAAGGACCGAGGACTAGATTGGAACCAGGCCAGGAGGAAGACTGCCGATAGGATAGTCTGGCGCTCTCTCTTCCAAACCTCTACACCTCACGGTAGAAGGGGAACGATTAAGTAAGTAAGTAAGTAACCTTTTCAACCTAAGTACAATGTAAAGTTAAATATGCATTTATTCAATTTAAATGTAATGAATGCTTTTCGCTTAATGAAATTAATATTAAGTATCAACGAGGGTAAAAGTTGTGAAGTATATGAGATGATGAAATGAGGCAAATTATTTCACATGATCACGTTGCCATCCCCCATGCAAACCTTATAATAGTCACCTTTTACAAAATACCACAGGGGGCCATATTCCTATTTTTGTCTTTGTACCTTCAGAGACCAACGGAAACTGTCCAGGACTTATTATAACTCACTTTTGTAATAATCCATGTGTATAAGGTAATGATGCCCAGCAGAATGTTCATGACGTAGAAGTAGAAAGTGATGTAAAAGGCAATTCTTCCCTTTAGTCTTTCGTACCACAACTGGAACACAATCAGTATCTGAGGGCAAGAGTGTAGAATAGGATACCAGTTTCCAGAATGGACATTTAACAAAATAACTCTTAGTAGTTAAATTGTTTAAATTGTTATTTTTAATAGCGTTAAATTGTGTAAATTGTTATTTTTAATAGCGTTAAATTGTTTAAATTGTTATTTTTAATAGCGTTAAATTGCTTTTATGTATCATTCATTTTCCTTTTCGCTCCCTATACAGCCTGGAGTCAATACTGCAGCTGGTTCTCTCGCCGAAGCCTGCACAAAGCATTCACTTTGTAACCGTTAGGGTGGTTCAGATGGACAATTTGGTTAGATGAGGTTAAGTTTTATGATGGAGGTTAGCTGATTGCAATGTATAGTCTAAGGGGAATAATCGATAGAACGAGAAGAATGTCAAGAGCAGTGCTTACATCTCTTCTTTACTGGTAGGGCATGTTTGCCTTTGTTTATTTGTTTTATATTTTTGGTAAGGTGACAGAAGGAAACTATTCACGTGTTTTAAATTTTCTGGTGAGTTGTTTGTCAGACAACGTGTACTGGAGTGATCGAAAATAGTTGTTGCAAATCGACGATTTAGATTAAATCAGTCTGCTCCGAGATGTGATAGAACTAGCATCAGTTTCTCCCAGCTGTGATATATTTAGCTTCTAGAAGTGGTAGCGAGTATAATTGTCATCGGGCTAATAAGCCAATGGTTTTGGTTGATTCTGCGGTGGCGGAAAAGTGACTATCGCCCAGACGTCTATCTCGCATTTATTTGCCACATTTGTCTATGACAGTTGTATTTATTCTGAAGACGAGATGTCATTGTTTCCATTGAGAGAAATGTGTGTATTTCGAAAAACCAGGTACGTTGAACATTATGAGCTTTACAAATAGTATGTGTCGGGACACTCAATATTCAGAGGGTATTTGTTTCTCTTCTTTTGTGACATTAGTAGGTGGTACTATTTGAGGGTACTATCTCTGGAAGACGTAGGGGAACACGTAGCCTGATGTCGACTCTAGACACCATCATCAGATGGGTGTTAGAGACGTGGGACCAACTTCGTAGACACTTCCTGACGCTTCTGTGAACGTGCTGCGCTCTACACTATTGACCAGTGACGAGTATGATCCAGTCATCTATCTGCAAAGAACCAAACATTAGCGGGAGCAGAAATCCTAAAGGCAACTCTCAAGTTAATTTAATCATTTTAAATATATTACTTCCGTATGTCTCAGACACTTTCTTAAATACACTTAACCAGAAGTATATAATAAAAAGAGGGAAATCGCTGAATTAACTCAGCTGGGGGGGCTATAACGGGCTAACGAATTATAAGAAAACCCTATCCTTCCCAAAAGATGACGGCAGATACTAGAGTAAACATTTTCTCAGCCTCGTGCAGCATTGTTCTCGCATTCTGCATTTCTTGTGGAAACCCCGTTGAGATAGATGCATCATTATCCTTCTATCTGCAACTCTGCCAAAAGTAATCTTGTGCGAAGGTAGACACCTTTGCCGACTCACAATAGTTATTCTTGAGTTTTGGACACTGTTGGACCACTACTGCACAGCTAAGGGGAGGCAACCCATGCCATTTGCTTTCTTAAGTATTTCTGCTAGGTGGTAGTCCATGACTGGTTTCTTGATCTCTGAGGGTGGAACCACCGGCATGTATTCACAACTGTTATTGTTTGATGTAATTAAAATACCCATGTGAACAATTTATTCCATACACTTCCATCCTGTAGGTTATCTATTGGTATTTATTGGATTGACCTGAGCTGTTAGTTGTTGTGGTAAAAGATGCATGTGAGACTTATCTAACATAACTGTGTTCATGTAGTTTAGTCTTAACTCCTTTCTCCGTAATTCCAATGGTATAATTTCTAAAGCCACCTCTAGAGCTTCCATTGATGTTGATCTGATACACCTGTTCATAAAGCGTGATGCTGAATTCTGACAACTAATATTTTAAAAAGCCCCCCACCCTTTTAACACCTCCTTGCTCTTTATCGTGTATACACACACACACACACACATATACATATATTCCACCATAGTTTAAAAAAAGCAATGCAGTTAATGAGTTATCTTTTCTTATAATATGAAGAAAAAGAGACAGCACATTTATAAAAGCATAGTTATATTAAATATGTGTTTAAGTACGGAATTATATACACCACAAGTTCATTTTTTGGCAGGGACACGTGATTGTGCGGGGAATGTTTTGGGAGGGTGTCGTGCTGTGGAAGTGGACAGAGTAGGGAAGGGGCTGTGATGTGTTCACGGGTTAGTCAACGTTTGACGGGAATGTGTTTCCAGAAGAAAATATTATTCTAGAGTGGAGTGAGAAGGTTAGCTTGGGTGTGTCGAGAGGCTAACGAATGTTTCGAGTGTTGAAGGGACATAAATCTCCACCTACTGTCTCCTGACAATGGTAACATCCCAGGTACTAACATTTTGCGTTTGGAATCCTTGAAACACTCCATGGGACGCAGGGCCAATAAAAACTAACGTGTTACAAGCTATGGGAAGGGGAATATCTTTTGTAATTGTTTCATATTGATTCTTGTAAAAATGTACACAACGCCCCCCTGAATGGAAGTAACGACCCCCAATCGTTGCGACCCATCAGAACGCCCCCAGACATCTTGAAAACGCCCCCCAGGGGGCGCTACCGCCCCCGTTGAGAAACACTGATCTAAACCCACCACAGATCCAAACCTCAGAAATGAAGTATGTGAGGAAGGTGGTTGAAATAACACGAAGAGACATGGTCCGCAACCATACGATACGTCAAGGCCTAAAATCCCACCCCCTACAGATCCAAGTAGAACAATCGAAACTAAGATGGTTTGGCCATGTCTGCAGAATGGGAGAAGATCGGCTCACACGACTAGCATGGGAAACAAAGAGCCAGGGATCCAGACCCCCAGGACGACCCAGAGTCCGCTGGGAGGACAACATTAGACAATCTTTTAAGGACCGAGGAGTAGAATGGAACCAGGCCAGGAGGAAGACAGCCGATAGGATAGTCTGGGGCTCTCTCTTCCAAACCTCTACACCTCACGGTAGAAGGGGAACGACTAAGTAAGTAAGTAAGAAATATTAACACTGGCTTTTCGATAAAACTACGGAAACAGTATTCATGACCTTGTACTTGAGTGAACGTTTATGGTCAGACAATTCGTACAAGGTGACTAATATGAGGTGGTACATGAGGCTGACAATATCATCATGTCAAACTAATTACAATAGAACAGACAATTACACAAGTCACGTGACTGTTTGGTGCAGGCTTCCTGCAGTGCTGGTTCCATGCTCCACAAAGAACACACAAGAAAATAACGATGATAATATAGATGTCAAAGGTCAAAGTTTACTCGGATTTCTTCGCATGTAACCCGTCAAGAACTTGTCAGTTTGATATGTTTGTATCATATTAAAAGAGCCATCAAATACCTTGTCATGTTTTTGTTTTAAACGTTTACAGTCTGTTAATACTAAAGATAGAGGGTTGAGCTTTTCAAAAATACAAAACAATATCATCACAGTCAGGGCCGGATTAAGAACTCCGGAGGCTCTAGGCTATTAAGATATTTGGGGCCCCATACCCAATCTTCTAAAAGGTAAAATTAGAAGAAAAAAAACAAATGAATTTTAGAAAAAGGTTTTTATTAATATAGAATAATATGTAACAAAATTAATTTATAAATCCAGACAAACATCAGAAAATCACGAAGAGCTCTAGTTAGTGTTGATAAAACATTTTGTTGTGCACATCTACGACTGGATAATGGAAGTGGTTGGTAAATTATCATAGAGAGTGGTAGAACAGATAAGTGCTCAACACTTTGTGTGTTCATCAAGTTGAAAATCTTTTAAATTGTTGACAACGTGTAAAGGAAATATAACAAATGTAGTACCTGAAACAAAATATTATGACAAATACAAGTGCTTATAATAAGTTTTTACAAGTAACAAAATATGAACATCTTTTATTCAGTTTGATATTATTTTCCTGCCATCAATGGTACCTATACCTTGTAGCGGTTTGGCAGCTTGCGTACCCTGACAGAGACAGGTCACGGCAGAAATGAGAAACTATAGGTTACACATCCTGGGGATAAGCGAGAGCAGATGGACAGGGGCAGGAAAAGTTAAAACAGCAACAGGAGAAACAGTACTTTACTCTGGAAGAGATGATGGACAGCACAGTGAAGGCGTAGCCATTATTCTACAGAAAGGGATAGAAAGGACATTACTGGAATGGAAACCCATCAACAACAGACTGATACGATTGAGATTGAGAGGGAGATTCACCAACACTACAATAATACAATGCTACGTACCAACGAATGATAGCAATGAGGAGGTCAAGGATGAATTCTATCAACAACTGCAGAAAGAAATGGAGGACACACCTAGATATGATCTTGTTATAGTAATGGGAGACCTCAATGCGAAAGTTGGTACACACAATACATACAATGAAAGAACAATGGGGAAATGCGGCAGCGGAATAGCAAACGAAAATGGGGATAAGCTAATAAGTTTCTGTAGCATTAACAACCTGGTCATTGGAGGAACACTTTTCCCACATAAGGAAATTCACAAGTTAACATGGGAATCACCAAATGGTCGGGACAGAAACCAGATAGACCACATCATGGTTAACGGTAGATGGAGATGTGCATTACAAGATGTGAAGGTAAGAAGAGGTGCAGATGTGGGAAGCGATCACCATTTAGTAGTAGCAAAACTGAAAGTGAAACTAAGAAGGGCTGGACCAACTGTAACTACACAGAAAAGGTTTGACATCAGCAAATTGAAGGACCCCCTTACCAGAAAAGCTTTTGCGGCCGACATTAAGAAACGATATCAATTTGCCAAAAGCCAGGAAAAGATATTGACTGATGATATAGACCAGAATTTCAACACCATTTCAACAATATATAAGGAAAGTTGCAAATCATGCTTAGGATTCCAGGAAAGGAAGAAGCAGGACTGGATAACACCAGAAACACTAAACACCATAAAGATGAGAAAGGAAATGAAAAGAAAGAAAATAGAAGCGAAGTCCCCCAGGTTAAAGCAACTATATAGCGAACAGTACAGTCAACTGGACAGGGAAGTTAAACGCAAAACCCGAGCCAACAAAAGGAATTTCCTAGACGATCTTGCAAAACAGGCAGAAGAGGCAGCACTGAGAAATGAACAAAGCACAGTATACAAAATAACTAAACTCATCAGCGGAAAACAAGGTGCAAACAATATTACATTAGTAAGAGATAAGCAAGGAAATCTCATCAAGACAGCAGAGGAACAGGAAACAAGATGGGCAGAGCACTTCAGAGAAACTCTGAACAAGGAAATACCAGAGACACAATTGAATGTTCCTGAGGCTGAAAACGATCTAGATGTAAATACAGACATTCCACGAAAAGAAGAAATCATCACAGCAATCAAAGGGTTAAAGAACGGTAAAGCTCCTGGCCATGATAACTTAAATGCACAGCTATTTAAGACAGACCCTGAGCTAGCAGCAGAACTATTAGAACCACTATTTGCACAAGTGTGGAAAACGGTGACAACACCATCAGAGTGGAACAAAGGAATAATTGTCAAATTGCCCAAGAAGGGAGATCTTTCAGACTGCAATAATTGGAGAGGAATCACTCTTCTCTCAGTTCCCAGCAAAATACTAGGCAGGATAATTATACAGAGAATTTCAAAAGCAGTAGACCACAAACTGAGGAAAGAACAAGCAGGATTTAGAAAGAACAGAAGAAAAAAAGAGCAGTGCTCAGAATGGCAAAGACAGCTGTACATTAATTTCGTTGATTTTGAAAAGGCTTTTGACAGCATACATAGGGACAGTTTATGGAAAATACTGAGGGCTTATGGAATTCCAAGCTGCATAGTGTCAATCATAAAAAGCCTCTATGCCAACTTTACGTGTAGTGTTGGGCAGAGCAACCTAACCTTCGAGGTGAAGACAGGAGTACGACAGAGATGCCCCTTATCAACCACTCTATTTTTAACAGTCATAGACTGGGTGATGCGCCAGAGAACAGAGGGCAGTCCAAGAGGAATAAGATGGACTACATTTTCAACATTGGAAGATCTGGAATATGCAGATGACATTGCACTGCTGGCACATTCACATCAACACATCCAGGAAAAAACGGATAGACTTAATAAATTTAGCCAGCAGGTGGGCTTGAACATCAATTTAAAGAAGTCTGAGGTCATGACGCTCAATGTGAGCAACCCTGAGCCCATATCAGTAAGGAATCAGCAACTGGTACAGACAGATACCTTCACATACCTAGGAAGCATAGTAACACCAGACGGTGGGGCAGGCAAAAGACATCAACATCAGAATGAATAAGGCAAGAACAGCCTATTTAGCCTAAATATCATCTGGAAGTCCTCCCAATACAGCACAAGCACAAAATTAAGATTATACCAGAGTTGCGTGCTTTCTGTGCTTCTCTATGGTGCGGAATGCTGGAGAGTCACAGAGAAGGAAATGTCAAAATTGTCCTCTTTTCACACAACATGCCTAAGAAAAATTCACCGAATCTTTTGGCCGAATACCATCACCAACCAAGATCTGCTTACTCGTAGCACGCAAGAGGACATGCATACCATCATAGCTGGCAGACGCTGGAGCTGGGTTGGTCATGTCCTCAGAAGAGACCCCGATGCCATCACAAGAACAGCTATGCTTTGGACCCCTGAAGGAAAGCGAAAGAGAGGCCGACCAAAAACAACTTGGCGGAGGACTGTGGAGGCTGAGATGCAAAGAATGAACCAGAGTTGGGGCACTGTACGAAGGATGGCCACCGACCGTGCAAAGTGAAATCAATTTGTTGTTGCCCTACAAGACGCCACTAGGCGTGATGGCCACTGACTGCTTTGACGGTCGGTGGTTAAGGATCGAAGAAAGAAGAAGATATTAGTTTCATAATCTAATTGTTTCCCTTGGAAAGTAAACAAGCTATCTCCCCTAACTAATCAATGATGAACGGCAGAGAATTATTTAACATAGTAATGTCGTACTTGGCAAGATTAAATGAGTGTTTTCAATTGTTTCTTCCCTCGCTCCAGTGTTTCTAGCATTTATTACTTCATCCTCAAGGCGTTTGTAGTTATACAATCCATTTTGTGTTTGTAATTTTCCGTTGTAACTCTGGTGGCGGACTCAGCCGCTGCTTACAGTAATTCACGTGGTTAAGTCTCTTTATACTTTATTTCCGATGTCCCGTCCAATCTGAACAGATGTGTTATCTTTCGTTTATATTTAGGATATTTTTTTGCTAATTGTTTTTTAAATGTTGACATCTAGACTGTTATCTCAGTCGTTTTTTTTTATATATTATTTTTATTTATTTGATAGCATAGTTGTAAGCCCTGAAAAGGGCTAATCGTGTAAAAGACCGTGAGCAATTTGTCTGTAGTTGTCACGTCGTGCGTTTATTCTTGCCATTTTGCATATTCAAATAGTGTGTATTTATTCCTTTGTGCAAAGTGTGTTACTTTTTTTTCTACTGCTATTTATTACTGGTTTCATCGGCAGCTCTTGAAAAGGACACGTCCTTAAAAATGTCAACTATCAGAAATTTAGATGCATGTGTCTTTTTGG